>AYEL01016001.1:0-31300 GCA_000484575.1 Olivierus martensii | reverse complement strand
GTCGAGGCTACATAAATGTTGCATTTAAATAATATTTAATTTATTTCAGAATTTAAATATTTTATTCATTTCAGAAATTATAATTTTTTATTTAAGATAAAAATTATAATTATTATCTAAATAACTGAAAAGGTTAATCGATAGTTTGTTAGTTGTCAATTTCATGTAAAGAAAATTTCAAAGTTTGGTCTGGAGGAAAAAAACAAGCAAAAGCATTATACTGTATACAAAGTTATGCTAAATAAATGAAAAATCTCAAATTTGACAGATAAGAAACAAATGTTTCATTTTTGGTGTATTTGGGCACATAGTGACCAGGGGCTAACTAGTGAAATCAAAATTCAACAGTGCAAAGAGAAATGATCTTTGATCGTATTTTTACACTGATAAAATTTTTAGAAACCAAACAAAAATTTCAAATTATAAAGTTGTAGACTGCATCAAAATTAATTCAGATATACAGAATTTAACATCTAATTTATATATGTTTAAATAGAAAAAAAAATTAAAGTTGGATAGAAACAAAAAATGTCAGCCAAATGTGTTTAAAGTTATATGGATCTAAACAGTTATAGTACAGCAATAGAATTAAGTTGATATGATATTATTTATAGAATATATTTTTTACCAATTAGCATAATTCAATAATAATTTATTGAAAGATATAAATGAAACATAGGCCTATTAACCATAATATTACTATTAGTTGAAGCATTTATAGCTTGAAGAAGAAAGGCACTTAAATGTGTTTTAAAAAGATAAGAATGAATTAATTTCTTTGCATTGTTTAATCAATTTAGATTAAATTTTTTTCAGATAAATGCATGTACCTAATTTATATGTCTATGCATAGATCTAAATTATAGGATAACATGCAAGTTTATAGGGAGAAAATAAAGTTTGGTCTTTAGATATACAGTAATTAATTTTGAACTATTAAAAATAGCAACATTTCTATCGATATCTTGTGACATTATACAACAATAGACATTTTTCTATTACAATATTTGCTAAATTTTTCATATTTATCTTGATACAAAGTAAATAAAAGTTATTAGATCAAACAAAGAAATTTTCCTCGAATATAAGAAGCTTTTCCTTTCTTATAATATTTTATTAATATATAATTTACAAGAGTTAGAGTATTTTAAATTTAAATATTGATACAAATAAAATATATAAAAATATGAAACTTGTTCATATATAATAGCGAATAAAATATTCTTGTTATTTCTAAGACAAACACTCCAAATAAAGAACATAAACACTCCAAATGTAAAATTCTATTGTGTTATCTGTGATGAGTTTTATATAACTTTATTTATTAAATCTAAATTAGTTTTATTTACAAAAATTTAATAAAAATTGATTGTAGAAAGAGTAATTGGAAAAATGGTAGCAGATATGTTACAATGGGGCCAAGAATATGTCAATGTTGTCAAAAAATAAAATTAGTTCTATAACAACAATCTACGTTACAAGTACGAATTGCACGGAAAAACATGTACCAGTGCCTCTAATGATGGGATTACAAAACAAATATCTTACAACAATGGCATCGAAGTGGAATGGCCATATATATTTATAGACCATGGTTTAATCAAACGTATTTTTTAAGAAATATGAAGAATATAAAGAAATGTTTTTAAGAATTTTTTAAGAATATTTTTTAGGTCTTACGTAATTCGTCAATCCCTATTCCGATGTTAAGTTACTTCTAATCGAGGATTTTGGGATTAGTTTATAACATACATCACAACAAACAAATAGTTGTTCGTTTATTCATTAAATAACAGCTATTGATATTACTATAATTAAAAATTTATTAACTGGCTTTGTGTTTCATGTTTTTATAATATACGTTTTCTTTGCATTTATTAAATTCTACCATTCAGAATTATTGCATAAATTTGATCAGAAATGTCAGCATCATCAAGTCTCCATCGTACATTGTGATCTCCGTAACTGCGATTCACCAAATTTATTATTAGCCTAGTTTTCAAAAGAAAACAATTCTTATAAGATAGGCTTTGTGTCTGTTTTCCCCACTAATATTTTTTGAACCAATTATTAGATTTTAATAAAAAAAAAGGTAGTGATATTCTGTTATTAAATGTTACCTTCGAACATCAGAAGTTCGTATATAATGATATTTTATTTTCTGCTGATAAATTTTATTATCCTTCATATTAAAATTATGGGACTAATTTGGAATTTTTTATACTAATATGCCTAATTTCCGTTCTGTCCTTCTATATAGGCTACAGTATTAAAAATAAATTGAAAAAAGCGGGAACTACCAGACAGATATGAAAAATAATATTTATTATTATTTTATTAAATAAAGGCATCCCTCCTATATCACGGCTTTCTACACACGGTTTCTCTTTAACACGATTGGAAAATTGCGGAAACCCTCATATAACACGATTCTTCTACAGCACGGTTAGAAAATTACATTTACTCTCATACAACACAAAATATTTTCATTAATTGTTATAAATACATACTGGGGACAGACAATAAACAGACAAAATTCCATCATTGAGAAATATTTATCTAAAATTAGTCATAAATGCAATTTTGCCAGTTTGAGAGGGAAAATATACAGTCTATTTTCGATTACGATTTGAAATTGAGTTAATTGAGTTTTGTTATTTGAGGTTAAGTTGAATATTTTCTATTTCAAACTTTCAGTACTTGGATAAAAAAATAAGTATTTATTCTTCAATAGAGGAATGTGAAAATGTTTTCTAGCGGGTAGTAGTGAGATGGATTACAAATTTTGAAGAGAGAGTAGAAGATCCACAAATTTTAAATGCATAAAAAAATAAAACGTTTTCAGAAAGTTAAGTTGATATTGTTAAAGAGAAAAAATGTTCTCGTTTTAACGAAACAGTGGTAAGGAAGATATAATTATTAAATGAATGTTATATAGATTGTATACGTTTGTTTTATTTCCTTTTGTTTTACGTATATTGTTTTTTTAGGTCTTACGTAAATGTTTTTTCTTTGTTTAGGTTTTATGTTATTAATATTCTTAATAAAAGTTAAGTTTCTCATGTTGAATTAAAGAAAATTATTTGTTATTAATTGGTTTTGAAACGTACCTCATCTTTTTGTATTAGCTCTAGATCTAAGATAACACGGTTTCCCACTACACAGTGTTTTTCAGGAACCTATCTACAGTGTTATAGGAGGGATACCTGTAAATCAAATCCCGGATTCTGGGATTTTATTCATTCTTTTTAATTCTGAGATTCTGGATTTAAAAAATTCGTCGGAATTGAAATTCTTTATCTGATGTTAAGCACATATATTAACTTTAGTTTTTATATTTTGCAAAATTAGACGGTGTGTCGGGAATTTCTGGCTGATTTGTAGGGAGATTTCATTCTAATTTATCAGATTTTCTGATAACCAAATGAGGTATTCGTCCTTTAAAGGAAAGCTGGAGTCGGGAATTTCTGGCTGATTTGTAGGGAGATTTCATTCTAATTTATCAGATTTTCTGATAGCTAAATGAGGTATTCTTCCTTTAAAGGAAAGCTGGGAAAAATCAAGACCTCTATATTATATGATATGTGATAGTGACGCCATATATCGGAATTTTTGTGACGTCACATATTTATGACGTTTTGTGATGTCATCCTTTGCTATCTTACACTTTTGTGACATCACTCATTGCTACATTAAATAACGTTATGCGTTATTAGTGAAGATCTGGAATATCATTCATAGTTACGTCATAAGTTGGAAGTTTATGACGCTACACATTGATGATGTTCTAGTCCATCATCAAGTATGATGTTGTACTAGGGAACTTTTTCACTAACTGTTACATTATAATGACACTTCATGTTGTTAACTTATATAATGTTATCGTGTTATGTCACGATTACATTGTGAGATGCCAGGGGCGTGATATAATATTTTACAGGACTTTACCTTGCGTGGACAACGTCAGGATCTGATACCAGTCGGGATCGGTATGAAACTATGCCGACAAAACAGGCGGATTTGCCTCGCGGATAATGATGTGGGTTAAAGTTGTGAGTAAGGATGGGGAGGACTTTGCCTTGCGTGGACAACGTCAGGATCTGATACCAGTCGGGATCGGTATGAAACGATGCCGACAAAACAGGAGGATTTGCCTCGCGGATAATGATGTGGATTAAAGTTGTGAGTAAGGATGGAGAGGTGCTCAAGGAAACAACGGAAAACAGCTCGTACTGTTAATACCTTGGATCTTTATTCTTGAGAGAGAGAATTACAACATATCCCATAAAGGGAGGATAAATACCTTAAATAACTTCCTTGCAGGTCTTGAATTAAAACACAATTTTATAGCGCAACACTTATTGAATACAGTTCAAAGTCCTTAATTGTAATCTTCGTCACACGGGGACCTATTTATGATCGTCGTCTAGTCTTTGGTTTCTTGGCCGTCTTCTTCTAACGGTGCACAGCTTCGGACGGTAATTTCGTCATTAACTAATGACTCCAGGTGGGGGAACACCTTTCTTCTTGTGTATGGGATCCAACCCTGATAGTGCAGTGCAGCTGGAGGTTCTAAAACCTCGGCGGTGGTGAGAGCTGTTACGTCCTCTTTTTCCAATCCGTCCTTTTCCCGTTCTCCCTCCATTCTCCCTCGGGTTATCTCTCGTTTTTCCCCCCGATGGGGGCGTCGATCCTCTTTTTATAACATCCCCGAGTCGGGACCAAAACATCACATCTCACCCGAAATTCCCGGGCTTCGATGCATTCCTGACTATTGTTTATTAATTCCTTTGCAGGCGGGGACTACTGCGATAGTCACTAAACACCTGCACAAGCACGATCTTCGCCTCCGATACGTAATCTCTGTTTGTTTTCGAGATTTACTACGTTGGGAACTAAGTTTCGCGCCGAACAGTGCAATTCGGCAAATGCTTTCTTTTCAAACTTAACATTCTTCCTCCCGTTTAGTTTCTTTATTCGATGTTTTTAGCTTTCTCCCTTTCACAATTTCTTTGTTTAATGTATTAAATTTTTCTTATATATTTAATATTTCCGTGATCCTCACAATATTATGTATTTGAGACCATTATGTCATACTAATTTCACGTTTTTCAACGCCAACAAAGCCAGAATAGCACTCTGAAGGATTTAAACACCTATTTTAAATTACTATCCGAAAATCCCTATCACATAGGGCAGTTTTGTCCTTGAATACCCTATGTTACTCTCGGATAAGGAACATCGCTGTATAAAGATTAGTCCCGATAGGTCTAATGGTGTAGGATTCTATGCGGAAGAGGAAGAAAATACTCACATATCCGGGATGAATTTGACCCTAGGAGAAACTTTCCCGCGATTTTTCGGGAATATCAATTATCTGCAAAGATTGATCCAGATAGCTCTTAAAACGATAGGGGAATATACAGACAAACATCGTATTTAAGAGAAATAATTGACAAACATTGCATTTTATAAATAAAAAGATTCCCTGATATATACTAATGGACTTGCGTTAAAAATTTCGGTTATAATTCCAATCCGTCATAACTTGGAACATGAAATTCCATAAGCGCAATGTAATAAATGGAGGTTTCGTTCCTCAACTAATAGACCTCAGAATATACAATATTCTTTTAAAAAATAACATTTAAAGTAATGTTGAATAGTTGCCGGTTTGGCCGCGTGTAAAGTGCTTCGGATTTCCCTTTTGATTGACCCGGATTTATTTCTGGGATCCACCCCTTGAAAATGTTCATCATGTAGTTCTGGCCCTACTCGTCGATCCCTACCTTCACAATCCAGGAATGGGCAGCTTAGAAGACTTGTTTTACATCGTCACTTAATATTTTTTGAGAAATGAAATTGCATTATCTATTGTTAACAACGGATTTAATTTATAGTTCTCCCACTAAAACACTTTTCAGGAAGAGTTCGGATTCTGCTTGTTAAATCTCATCTTTCACCTGATCATCCTTTCTATTGAAGATTGTCTAATCTTCACCACGGGCTTACTCTTTGTGATGTTTTTGAAAATTTTGAGAATGTTAAACACGGAATTTGATCTTGATTTTTAAGGTGATAGCTCACCTCTTTACTATACTAAATTTGTTTTTGTTAACTGTATTTTACTCTTCTTTTCTTTACTCTTTTATTGAAAACCAAGAAGTGTCGGCTTGATTTCTAGCCGGCACTGCTTGATATTCAACAAAATGGAAAATTGCGTAAAAATCGAAATGCTGGTAAACAATGATTCAATATCAGAATTTGCACAATAGTCCCAAGTACGAAATAAAGTTTATGGATGCTTTGAAGGATGTGAATCAACGATTCCAGACCCGAAATCTTCTAAAAAATGGCCAGAATTAAATCCCGAATTTAATTAATTATAAAATATTACCAGATCTTATTAATTAATGATAAATCCAACTATATTCTCTAGGCTAAGAAATTTCATTTATTACTCAATACTGTTTAATAGTATTTAAATTAAATACCAATATTTATTTACGTTTTTGTTCATCATCACATGTTTCAACCATGCAACCAATTCCTCTTTCACTCCTGTTAAGATATAAAAATATCCTTATTCTGGGAAGATACATAAATATAAATCAATAAAATGCACTTACGTTAACATCTTTTCCACACGTTTCTTACAGCAGGGCGAAAACTTCTTCCCGTTTTTTTTATTTCTATTGCCCATAATATATCCATCACTAGCTGGACAATCTTTAGATCCAGTAATATCATCTCCATCGCCATCGTGATCACATCCGAGTCTGGTTAAGACACCAATATTCAATTACCATATCGATATATTAAACTTAAGCTATAAAAGTAAAAATTATTTACGTATGAGCCGATTCGTGTGCTACAGTATCCGCTCTTTCGTTTGCTTGGCTATCATCCGCTACAAGAATAAACTTACCGCATTTTTTACAAGCACTATTCAGATAAGCTAAACCTATTAAGAATAATTTGTTGAAATATGTCCAGTTTTATAATGATTAATAAATGGAAGCAAACTGTCTTTCGTACCTGCGTATTCCAAATCAAAAGATCCGTCGTCATGAACAGTACCAAGTGGACGTCTGAAAAACATTATAGTATAATTATCAATAATAGATAAAGCGAAATTTTGCATGGAAATGTTTTCGTTTTTCCAATCTAAAGAACCGGATTCGATTCTCGATCTACAATCCAGCTGATTCTTCCACAGGAGTGGCAGTGATGGTGAGCAACCTGTGGCAGAATTGTTAAAAGTCCCGGCATCTAGTTAATCACCACTAATTGGAAAGTGGTGTCATCTGTTGACCGAAATATATACCGTAAACTGGGGTGACTTAGGCCCATTACGGTAGGTTTGGCCCAATTTTGGAAACGTGTTTCTGTTTTAAATTTATCACCAATTTTTAAAGATGTCATAAAAAACATTTGTTTATTTATATTTTTATTGTTTTTTGTTGCATCTTTAAAAATTGGTGATAAATTTAAAACAGAAACACATTTCCAAAATTGGGCCAAAGCCACCCTAATGGGCCTAAATCACTCCAGTTTACGGTATATATATACTGTATATTAAATTATTACTCACGTGGTAATTAGCGGAACTATATCAGCCTTCTGAATTAGTTTATCGGTGGAGATACAATAAAATTTAGACATTTTATCAAGCGTGTACCCAGCATCTAACCCTTTTGGATAGGTTGCTATATATGGAGCTAACTTTGCTTCATTTTCTCCCTATAGACATCATAAAAATAAAATAAATATATGCTACTTAAGTAATTACTTTCAACTTAGTTTCTATATTTACCGTTAGTTTTATTATTCCATTTATAGCTACTTTTATTCCTAAATCGAATGAATCAAACAAAATTTCTACCTGAAATGCAATAAAAATATTTTCAATATTGAAGAGAAAATTTATAATTATTTTTTGTTTATATTATTTAATTTAAATTAGATGAATATGATTATTATATAAATTACGTCTTGCAACTTACAATATTCATCATATTAGCTAGATAGATTTCCATAGAAACGGAGTGACTTTTAAACTTTTCTGTGAAATTACTTTCTGCCACGAATACATATTCTATTTTTACACATTTATCATCAGATAACGGCTCTGAGTAGGTAAATGTTCTTGTTAAGCCGGGAGGAAGGGCTGTAAAGAAAATATAATAATCAGTTCTTAATACTATTGAATATTACTCTATTGAAGAGTGCATACTTTTATAATCATGACGAAGACGTTCATCTTTTATCACTTCTGTGACACGATGAGCAATTATTCCATTTCTGCTTGCCTTTTTTGATGTATCCGGTTGTATTCGCAATTTGTAATTTACAATTCCATTCTGAAAAAGATTTTTTTTTTCTGGATTAAGAATAAAATAAATTTTAGAATTAAAGAAGAAGCTTTCGATATATTAATCCTCCTATTTTTTCGGCATAGGATGTTTATCCCGAATAGGAAAAAGCGAATTTAATAATAAAATCTTCTTCAGTAACATGATATCTGTATTAATGTCATAAAAACTTATTAATTTGTTCAAAAGTTATTATAGAAAACAGATTAATTGGTAATTTCAATTTCCTTATAGAGTATAGATTCTAAAAACAAACATACTATAGTTAGAGGACCGTCTTCATCTATATGAAGCGCTGCACCAATTTCTGCATCTTTGTATAATTTTCGCTTCAGGCTTTGGATATCCACCTTAAATTTCATAATAAAATAAATAAAAAATTATCGGAAATGATTAAATCAAATTCACTTTTTTATAACGAGAGTTAAAAATTGCGAGAAAAACGTACAGAATGATCTACTTCTCCATTCTTTCCATTAATTATGGTAAAATCATCTGCTATCACATCACCAGCGGGTTCCAATCTCAGTTCAATATCTTGATCCAGAGCTCGAAATTTGATTCTCTTTATTCCGGATCTGAATGTTTCCATGGACGGATACACCACATCGAACCGTCCTAATAATACTCAAAAAGAAAAATATGACAAATGTGTTTCAATATAATAGGGCCTATAGAATTTATTTTTATATATTAATTAGAAATGTAAGACAACGTTCACTCACCACTTGGAATGGCTTCAACTGCTGCAAAGAGCAAAACTAACAGATGAATAAACATCATTGATGATTAATTGTTCCACAAGAAAATTCTATTCTTTATATAGTATTGTATGACTTTTCAGGGGGAGGATATTGTAAGAGGAGGAGTAATACGTATAAAATTAATATTTAATTTTTTAAAATACGATATCATTGGAAGAGAGTAAAATATATATCATGATTTACAGCCCATTGCCTACTTCAGAAAATGAGTCTAATTTCTATTCACATATGTTTTTGAATGCAATAAACATCTAATTGTGATTAATTCATTCGAATTTCAAATTGTTTAATAATATATCTTTCTGAACATATTTTTTATTAAATACTGTATAACAGATTTTCTTATTTATATAAAAAGCAAATAAGTAGACTAGATAAGGTTTCATTTTTGCACTCAAATCATCTCATCAGTGACTTATTTTAAAGTTTTGAGGACAGTGATCAGGGCCGTGCAATTATGGGCGAATTGGATGAGTCACACTTGGTCCAGATTTAATATTTGTAATAATTATTGGCGTTAAAACACAATAAGGGTCCCGAAATTGAAAAAATACTTAAAAAATCAATAAATAAAATTGAATAAATACATATTTTGACATACTTATCTGTTTGAATGCGTAACACAGGGGCCTTGATCTAGTTGTTAATGTTGATTTTATATATCTCTGATTTTGATACAACCTTTTTATTGTATACATATTTGATTATAATGATTATTTTATTAAACGGAAAAAATAAGTTTGTCATTCTTTTCTCGATATTGGCAAAATAGTCCCATTTTATTTTCTTGCATACCGACTCCCAAGTAGTCTTGCACAGTCTGAAAGGAATGCTGAGTGCACGATGAAGAAGATGACAAGTTAGATCAATAAAGAATTACTTATTTTTTTCCTTGAATACAATAGAGTAACTACAATAACCACAATGTCGGAACGATTTAATGTGTCGTCTCTACACAAATTCAAAATTAATTAATTCAGATTACCTTCCCTTTATATACCATTACAATTTATAAAAATATTGATAATTGAAAAGTTTTTGAATAAACAAAAAATAATTTATATTATATTTTAGATATTTTATGTTAAAAAACTCTCAATATAATAATTATATTGAAGATAATTTTTATACTCAATATAAACAGAATGAATCAATATTGAATTTATATTGAAGTTAAATTGGTAATTATTTTAATTTAGTAGAAATGATCAATATAAAATCTGCATTGGTGGTTTTAAAGAGAACCCCGAAACCAATCCATATTAACACTGGAAAATTTATTCGAATTCCAAGTTGGTCGGTTGTCCGCATGATAATGCAATCGACGACTTGGAGGATCTCGGTAATTTAAATGAAATTAAGAGATCGAAACTATTTTTAGACACTATCAGGGCCAGCTAATACACGTGATGGCCTAAACTGGAAGATTAAAGAATGGAGTTCGATGATTCTCGGTCCTAACTCTTGAAAAATGTATTCATGGGATTCGGGTTCTATCCTTTGATCGTCATTTTCCACAATCAACCTGATCCCTTCACATGGATGGAGAATCTGTGGAAAGGTTTGTTTGGCCTCACTACTTAGTTCAAAATCTGAGTGGAAAGTGACGACATCTATTAATACGAAACGGACATTGAGCCGGCCCCGAATTTCTCTTCAAAAATTGGAAGTATGGGACCTGAATTAGAAATGGATCCTCCAATTTTGGAATCGTCTGCTTTATCACCTGACTATCCAGCTGATGAAGGATTCGAATCATTTCCAAATTTACATATTTCCGGTCTATAACGGTTTTATAATATTTAAGAGGGTCTTTGAATACATTTAATAATTTTTACTGAAATATGAAGCTCCTTGTAATGTAGTTTATCTAACTTATGCGACTATGATGCCGATTTATTTGTCTGCATGCGCTGGTTTACTACCTTGGATGATTAAGTTTTAATTCCACGTCCATATTTCCACTTTCAAGAGGAATAAGTTGTTGAATCCCATTCTTTGATTTGTTCGTTGGACACATCATGGATGATGACTGATCGCTTTTCAATAGAAGCGAGACATGTCACACAGAATTATGCCACCAAAGGCCTAAAGACGCAGGGAAATTTTTAAAGTTTAAAATTCTAAAATAAATTAACGTAATATTTCTGTTTACACGAGGGCTGTCAAAAGGCGTGGTGAGGAGTTGGGTGTTCATGAATTCGAAAACCGATTGTCGGCAAGTCATTAAGTTGACCTGAAGATGTGATTCAGTGAGACTAACAGGATCTCTCCTGAAAAATTGAAGCTGTAAAGATTTGGAATTGAAACCGACTCATCAAAATGGAAAGGTTTTATGCAACGAAATTCCACGAGGTTAGCTGGTCGATGCAAAATTGAAAAGTGGCTTTAAATAAAAATTCTCCTTATGTAAATGTTAGAATTATGGCATCTGTCATAAAGATGGAATATGGGATAAAATTTAGGTCACAATTTATATTATATTATATTTTATTGAAAAGTGGCTTTAAATAAAAATTCTCCTTATGTAAATGTTAGAATTATGGCATCTGTTATAAAGATGGAATATGGGATAAAATTTAGGTCACAATTTATTCATGAAATATATTTTCATGGCATACGGTACGGAATTTTGAGGATATTATCTATTATATATTGCTGATCTGTTACTTGGTCGTTATCAATATTTTAGTGTGTTGTATGTAGATTTACTCTTGTCGATTATTATTAATTCTTTACTAGAATATCATTCGAAAATATAAACTTCATAATGTAAACTAAATATTTGAAAAAAATGAAATTTTTAATGCAAAATATCGCATAATGAAAGATTTTATTTTAAAATTCTAATTTAATAAATTAAAAATTTTATTTGTTTATTTTTATGAAATTAAATTAAAAAAGACAAGCGCATACATTTTGGTAGACAACGAGGCGCAGTGCAGTTCCCATTTTACCTCGTGCCCTTTGTCAATTTATTACCTCCTTCCGCCGATCCTGTTATACCAAATTTATTAAAAAAAAAAGCAATAAAATAATTTAAAAATACATCTATAAACGAATCCTGCAGCATCTCCTTGCTGGTATGTTTCTTTGGCTTATTTAGAAGAATGATAAGCATCCTTCTGACTATTCAGAAGGATCACCGACCAAAAGTTTTCAATATTTAAAATAAGTCAGAATGATATACAATAAAATAATAGATACTTATTATATTGAATTTTTAACAATTCTTTTTTACTGAATTATTGCTTTTTAGAATATTTTTAATTTTATTGTAAAATATAATGCTTCGTCCATTTGTCGAAAATGCGAATGTCATAAAAAATTCCATAAAAGTAAAACATGCTTCAATATATCATAAAACAGATTAAATACAATTAATTAGAATGAAAACATTTAAAAATACTCGTAACAAATGCAAAACCCAGATAAAATTATGTTTTTATTGCATTTGATTCGAAGTAGTAAAAAGAAGGACGGTATACGTTATCATCAGATTTCCCTGATAATTATAAACGTTTCGATTAAAAATAATAATAACTATTCATATTTTGTTGGCTTCATTTCGATATTTAAAAAATTTTTAATTATTGCTTTGATTTATCAATTTTAGGATTTAGTATATGCTCACAAATTCAAATAAAGAATTAAGTAGTTGTTAATTTATCTTTTTTTAATATGAGAGATTAATTCATATACATGTATCGATCATATGAACATTTCCATTAGAGGTAGTCCTCGATTTAAGGCGACTTGACTTACGACGGTCAAAAATTATTACTAAAAATTTTCTAATTCAATTTTGCCGCTTGCATATACAGTCGATTCCGCTTAATTGGTACGCGTGGTACATTTTGGCCCATTTAAGAGGCTGCAGCAATTAAACGAACTAATAATAAATTCTAAAATAAAATACGTAATATAAGTAGGTAAAAACATAATAATTAGGTAACCTATTTTAATGCTTTATTAAACCAAAATACAGAAAATATTTGTATTATAAATAGTGAAAAAAAAGTAATACATAGGGCCTACATGATAGATTTTACAACTTCAAATTTTAATTCTGCAAAAATGCCTCAAGTGTAGTCTGTCGTTTGTCTTCTGATTTTGGCACACTAGATATATTATAAAGTCTATTATGGTTTGTACTAAATGGCTGACTTTTAATTTTATCCAGCCCAGCAATTTTACTTGAAAGTGTAAAATCATTTCTTGGCATCTTGGCAAATATTCAGGAATCTACGATAGCTTGTATTAAATGGCTGGCTTCTAATTTTATTCAGCAATGAATCGATGGCTTGTATTAAAAGGCTGGCTTTTAATTTTATCCAGCAAAGCAGTTTTTGAGTTTGGTTTATTTCAACGAGTCTACGGTGGCTTTTAATTTTATCCAGCAAAGCAATTTTATTCAAGAATAAAATCATTTCTTGGCATCTTGGCAAAGATTTAAAAATTTTAAATAACTTCGAAACTGTCAATGATTATCACTAGGTACAATATCATAGTGCATCTGGCAAGTATGTGTCTGCTTAACAGACGCATACTTGCCAGATGCACTACGATAAGGAGACGCATACTTGCCAGATGCACGACGATACTGAGGCATATATGCCAGATTCATACGCAAACGCATACTTGCCAGATGCACTACGATAGTTAACTATGTGGAGATTCGAAACCCCTCAGAAGTTTATAGAATTTATTTTTATATTTGTAAAATTTAAAATGTTAATTCAAAAATTAGTAATTTAGAAAATTAGATAATAGATTAAAAATTAATCATCATGAAGAAGGTTATTTTCACGTTCGTCAGTTCCTTGTTCACAGTGGCTTCCCTGCTTTGGAAATGATATTAAATCAGAGTTCTGTGCAACAAAACACAGACTTTCAGCAGTTAGCTGGTCAGAGCTGAGAGAAGTGAGGATATTAGTCAGGAGAAAAGAGGAACAGTCTGAAACAATCATCAAAGATGTAAGGTCGACGGTAATACGAAACTCGTCCTGTCGGGGTCGATAGCCGACGATGATAATGAAAATATCAAAGATGTAAGGTCGACGGTAATACGAAACTCGTCCTGTCGGGGTCGATAGCCGACGAATGAAAACTGACAGGAATGACTATGATGGACGATGACAAGTATTTTTGAACTTTCGTGTTTAGTGTGAACTATAAAAACCTTAGAACTCTAGTGTTACGTATTAAAATTAGGATTTATGACAACGTGAAGTAAGTTTGTATGGTCTCTCTCTCCCAGATATATGCATGATTGATAGCGAAACTCTCTCTCTCAGAAAAGTAATTAGATTAATAATCATTGTATTAGTATTTAGACGACACACACACATATATATATTATAATACTTCAGCTTACGCATTTGTTAATCGCTATGCTTTTTATATTTATGAAATAAATATTAATTATTGTTATAATTATTTAGTTTGAGTCGATCTAAGTCCTAGACCTAGATGTCACGAACCAACGAGCCGATGCGTGTTTAACACGGACAGATTCTGACAATCCGAAATTACGATATTACGTTTTACTAGCGCACCTTATCTCCCGCGGACCTCACAACAAATATTAGTATACGTAGTGTTGACATACTTTCGAAAAATCCCTAAAGTATATCAAAAATTGCTAAATTCCTTGTCGATATTTGGACATCTACATTTCCCCAGTGGGAGATTGCCGGAAGTAAATGGCGTCAGTGTGTAAGGGTGTTGTAATAAGACCAATTTAGGAAGGGGTTAGCTCGCTAAGTGCGCCTTGTAATGGATGTTACTCGTCGGTCGCTTTGTGTCCTTCCATTAACAGTATGTTTTCAAACTCGAGGGAGAGGAAATAGCAAGTAATAAAAAACGGGACCGTGGGAAAGAGAAAAAATAAGGCGGGGAGACACGGGAATGAGGATGTGGTGAGCAACGAGAAAGAGAGAGGGAGAGATCGCACGGAAAGCGGACGGGGCGGGTCAGACCTGATTGGCTCCGGTTTGAAATTTCGGCAGTGGTCAACGTTAGAGAGTTGCCGTCGAGGTTCTCTTGGGAGATAGATCCCAGAGAGTGAACAGAAGAGGACCGGATAGCGGTGGACTTCTGGGGAGTTCCGTGCATATCGGTGAGGATTTTCTCTCTTGTATGCTCACACAACTACCCTCCCGTGATGGACTATTTTTGTCCGCATTTATATCATCAGTGGGATCACCCAGGCTCTCTAAGTTGCATTTTTGTTAGTGTATTTTGATTTGTATATAATTGTATATAGTTTATTGTGTTGTAAATAAACTTGTTTATTTGAAGTATGGTTTTGGACTCTGTAGAGGATTGTGTTCGATATCGAACTACCTAGAGGACTGGAAAGAAATTCAGGAGGCTAACTTTACTTTCCTTTTCTGCTACTCATATTGTGTTCTCGAAATAATCATAACGATTGTCCTCTGCTCCACCTGCAAAGGTATTTCGGAGTTTAGAAACACGGTTTAATCCTTGCCCTTTTGTGCACTGACGCATGACGGTGAGGACGGACCAACAACGAGCAATCCACAGGCGATACGGGGTATTTCCCTTGCAAGCGGAAATTGTCACGACCGTGTTGTGGTGGCGGACACCTCGAGAACGTCTTGCCCTGGAAGGGACAAGGCGACTACAGGCTGAATTCCGTCCCGTCGGGACGGAACGGCTACATGTCATTCTCAGCAATAAGGTCTGGGAACGAGTGGATACATTTCCTCCTCCCCAAGAGGAAATCACACAGGCCACCGTGGCTCGGATCAAGCCATCAGTTGGTCTATCATATCAATCAATTCCCTTAGTTTCATCTGATTTCCCTTAATTGCTACTAAGCTTCGCAGTATTTCATTCGACTCTTGCGAACGAACTGGGTCAACGGACTGGGTCCCGCCAGAAGGGACAGCTTAGTAAGTAGTGCAACGCGTCACCATGCTGCACGCCATAACAACAGCAATCACTAGCCGTCCACTTGATGATGGAGAGATAATGAGAAAAATTCCCGTGGCAGGTCGACATCGGAGTCAGACGATGATCTGTACTGACCGGACTCCTCCCTATCTCAGGCAAGAAAGCGCGGGTGGCAGGAGAGCTGGTCCGCCGACACCGTGTGTCGGCGGATTAGCTCTCCTGCCAGTTTTTTTGGTCAACAAATGACGCCATACTCCATTCTGAAAGAATACTTTGTGGCGGAGCGAAACAAGGCTTTTCACAGGCTGCACCCTTGAGGAGGGGTCACAGGATTGTGGAGGACGGGGATCGACGGGCGGTCCCAGACCCCATGATAAATATTTTCAAGGGATGGGATGCGACACTCCAACCCGAGTCCTCCAGAGTGGAAAGCCGAAGCGTTTCCACGCGGCAAATCCAGCCAACTCTCCTGCCAGTTTGTCATCGATAACTGCAGTAGAGTACCTTTGATTTTAGCAAGGGAATGGAGGAACATTCACGGTCACGACTGGACTCAGAACCGATGAGTTGGCCAGGGAATCTGCACGCTCTTTCCCTTAGACGCCTGTGTGGCCACGGACCCAACGGAGAGCGACAGTTCGGCAATGACGCATCGCTAATATCTACTTATTTTCTCTAATACTTTACGCCCTCGATGGTATCTGTCGCCTCAACGTCTGAAGCGACGACTGGCTGTAGGAATAAACCGTGACGGGCTCTGGACTGGGACGATACAGTAGACACTGGGTCGCTCTGCCGAGGGCCAGCAACTCTTCCTGAAATACGGAAGCCTCCACTTTCAGTCTCTCACCCGCAGAGTGCACCAACTCTCCATCGTTGGTACCACCGGTGGTACCCGTCCTCCACGCAGTAGGCACTTTCCACAAAAATGCCATCTTTGGAACATTAGGTAAAAACTTCCATTCGGACATGGTTGGATTGTTTTTTGCATATTTTCTGTCCCTTTCCAATTCGGGAGATTACTACGAGGCGGGGCAGTTCCAACAACAGGCTGCACCCACACCCGTGGGGGGGCCGGATGGTGAAGGACGGGGATTTCCGGCCGGGTCCAACACCCCGAAAAACTTTTCAGGAGTTACCAGAGCCGGGACGAGAATCCAGGTCCTCTTGCGTGACACGCCGACAACGTTACCACTCGGACATCCGTCCGATGGTTTTTTTTTTTTTTTTTTTTTTTTTTTTTTTTTTTTTTTTTTTTTTTTTTTTTTTTTTTTTTTTTTTTTTTTTTTTTTTTTTTTTTTTTTTTTTTTTTTTTTTTTTTTTTTTTTTTTTTTTTTTTTTTTTTTTTTTTTTTTTTTTTTTTTTTTTTTTTTTTTTTTTTTTTTTTTTTTTTTTTTTTTTTTTTTTTTTTTTTTTTTTTTTTTTTTTTTTTTCCGGGCCGGGCCCAGCACCCCGAAAAAAATCCGGGACCAGACCCGGGACACGAACCCGGGTCCTCCAGCGTGGTACGCCAACGCGTTACCACTCGGCCATCCGGCCGCTCCGTCCGATGGTTAGATTATGTGCCTCCCAATCCAGGAAACTCAGAGGGACGGGCTTAATCTCCAGATGTCCTCTTTGTCTTCCAATGCAATGGCTTGGGAGCTTCTGGGTGCAATGACTGAGGGGAGTGCGAGATGTCCTCCCCTATCGCCGACATGTGGAAGAAAGCAGTCTCTTGCCCTCCACCAGCAGCAGTGGCTCCAAACCGGCACAAACCAGCACGGCCTAGGTGGCCACAGTCCTATTTGCCCTCGTGATCCGTAAGGCTTCGGGTCTCTGAACTCGAAACAAGAGTTGGTCCATCTTGGCATGGGAAACGTCGTATCACCACGCCCCACAGCCGTAACATGCCTACCTCTCGAGAGCCTTCTTGTAGATGGAATGAATGGCTAAGCCACGCAAACCGTAATCCAGCCTCGCTAGTCTCGACAGTCTTTCTGTCCAGATTCATTCTGACTCGAATGCTCCGAATGCGAAGAAGCCAGCTTAGTGTCTGATCAATCGTCACATCCAAATACTCAAGCTCGTTCACCCTTGGAGGGGAGATTGACCGATACGATATATAGGCCATCTGGCCAATATACCGAACCGCTCCACCGTCAGGGTTTCCGATTTCTGGGAGCTGAAGGAGAGCATGATTTTCTCCCTCCAGCGAACGGCCTCACTATTGCTTCATTTCCGGCTCTTTCCATAGCCTTTCTACCCGGACTGGAAAATTTTAGCATCTTATCGTCCGCGTATCCCTGCAGGCTCATTTCGTATTCTGATACAGGCCAAAAGACCGCTCCCCTGCTCCATCTACGAAAGTACTATAGGGTACTTCACGTCTGCGAGAATAATCTCGGCTTAATCATTTTTTTTTCAACAGATGACGCCACTTTCCACTCAGTAAGAGTACTAACAAGGAAGATTAGGCAACTCGGAAATTCAAAAAATTCTGAAACTTTGTTTGCGAGTAGCGTAGTTCATCCTTAACACAAAACTATTTTTTTGTTTTTGCCAAATAATGTTATGAGGGGTCAAATAATCTCTCGAAAAAAATGCGTTTTGAAACGAAAATCCAGGCGGCGCTGATTACCAGATTTACTATTTACCGGCATTGTCTACAGGTGCTAGTATATTTGACTGATGTATTGTTGTTTCAAGTTACGTTTCAACTGTTATTTACCTTGTTTAACAATACATCAGTCAAATATACTAGCGTCTGTAGACAACACCAGTAAACAGTAAATCTGGTAATCAGCGTCACCTGGATTTTCATTTCAAAACGTTTTTTTCGAGAGGTTATTTCACCCCCTTCATAACTTTATTTGGCAAAAACAAAAAATAGTTTTGTGTTAAGGATGAACTACGCTACTCGCGCACAAAGTTTCAGAATTTTTTTAATTTCCGGGTTGCCTAACCTTCCTTGTAAGTGGCGGGGCAAAACAAGCCCTTCCACAGGCTGCCCAGCCCTGCGGAGGGTCAGCCGGATTGTGGAGGACGGTGATCGACGGGCCGGGCCCGGACTCCATGATAAATATTTTCAAGGGGTGGGACCCGAGACTCGAACCCGGGTCCTCCAGAGTGGAAAGCCGAAGCGTTTTCACGCGGCCAATCCGGTCGACGACCGACTGGATTAATCATTGCCTGCCACTCGGATGCCGACTCGCCTGCCAGCTATTAGTCCACGAAACAAACTAAATACGTATACTGCGGACTCGCTCAGTTTTGTCAGGCCTAGGGGTAAGAAGGCCGCATCTGTATCCCGTGCACTGTGTCGCCGAACCGACCTTTACTGGCCGATAATCGTCTTCGTCCCCGGACGATCGAAGACGATTCTCGACCAGTAAAACGCAAAGAGGCTGAACGGATTAACTACAACCAGTTCTCCTAAAGAAGGATATCACCTTAGGACATCATTGCTCGGGCAAAATCGCCGCAAAAATGCGGAAGCCCACTGGAAGGTCGGAAAGAAAGGAATGGCCGAAACTTCCTTAGAATGTAGAACCTTTACTAATAATCGCAACAGGAGGGTGGAACGCGTGACCGCATGGTCCAACCCAACTGAAAAATGGGCGAGAATCTCCCGAGTTCGATCACCGATGTAGCCCAGCGCTTCCTTAGAATGTAGAACCTTTACTAATAATCGCAACAGGAGGGTGGAACGCGTGACCGCGTGGTCCAACCCAACTGGAAAATGGGCGAGAATCTCCCGAGTTCGATCACCGATGTAGCCCAGCCCCTGACAGGTCACCTTGGAGACGATATCGACAGACGCCGTGCAATGGCCGGGCTATGGCGCCTTTTCGTGGCCGAATATCGCTCGGATCAACTCCCCGAGGTTTGATGATTCCCTAGGGAAGCAAGCTTCTCACGGCCTCCGGATGAACCCACTCAGCCCGAGTAAGGCTAATTCTCGGATGGGCACCGTAACGGCTTCTATCCCATCCCTTCGACACGGTACAACGCCTTATGATTGGGACCCTTATAGAGACTCGTACCTCACTCAGGGCATACGTCGGGCCGATTCTTAATCCCGGATCCGGGATTAAGAATCAGGCGAGTGGCGAACTACAGAGCATCCATCAGAGAGGGATGGGTGCAGCCATGCTCTACCGACCCTATAGGAATTTCTTCACTAGGGGCAGCTACTACTAGGGACCGGGGCAAGGGACTATCCCAGGCCGACCAGTTTTGCTGCTGGATCTCTCTATAGAAAGTCAAACGAGATCCGAGGGCGAATTATTTCGCTAGGACTTCCCGCAGCTGTCTACTCGGTGGTACCACTTCATTTCGACAGCCACTGACGCACACCGACGTCTGCACACGTTCACCCGCGGTGTGGGTTCGTCTTCGCCTGAATTTCGCCAAGCAATTGGCAACCTCTTAGTTTCTCCCTGTCACTGTGGACGTACCGGCCTTGCTGAACAGGTACAGGCATAGCGACAGCCGATAAGCCCTCTCGCCATGTCGAGAGGGCGTACGCCTGCAGTTGAACTCCGTCCAGCATGACGAAATTGAACGCCGAGTCGGATAACACGTTCCACAACAAAGGCCCAATGCATGACTCCTGCGGGCAGCCGCGCTGAAAGTTCTTAACGTATCGGGTCCCAGGCGTCACAACTCCACGGAACGGCTGTGGAAAAAACTCCGCACCAGCTCGAAGAGAGAGGAAGTCAGTTCCGCCTTCCTTAAGAGAATCCATAACGCTACGTAAAAATGACTGAGGAAAAGGTTCGGTTCGGAGTGACCTGTCAATCCCCGAGTACGGCTTCGAAACTCCACCGCGCCGGCCAGTTCAAACAGTGGGAGCCATTCATGGCTTCTAACTCTCCACCATGGATCCTCTAGGCACGGCCGTACACACCAAGGATTCGGGCCCCCATTCATCGGCTCTTACTACCCTCGCAGAGAGTGAGATTATTCTGACTCGGCTCACTGGAGTGGTTGAGTCGTCGTCTCTAGACTTACGTGGTCGCCTTAGTCTCCACAGGGAACGTGTCCCATCAGCCCGAAACTGACCAGTGTTCAATCTGGATCCGTTTACGGCTTCTATCCCTCCACCATTCATCTCCTCCTTCCACCATTCATCCGCGAGGAGATGAATGGTGGAGGGATAGAATCTTTTGGAATTAACACCTTGGGATTTCAGACCCATTTAGATGGCTTCTACGTCACGCATGACTTACGATAGGCCTATTCGAGTCCCGACCTACAGGGACGTTACTCTAAACGAGTCCTTTCTCTGAGAATTTCTTAGTTTCTTTCATTTCCGACACCACAACTACATTGTCCGGGTGGTCGGTATGATTGTGCTCTCAAGGAAGTAAGTCTCTACACACATCAAGGTGACTCCTCCTCTGAGAGGTTTTCTGCTACTGGTCCCAATTAAGCATTTAAATTATGTATTAGTTTATTAATTTGGTTTCTCCCAATTAAGCGTTTAAATTATGTATTAGTTTATTAGTTTGGTTTCCGATTAAATTATATATTAGTTTATTAGTTTGGTTTCCGTTCTTTGAGATTTCGTCCAAAAAAGCGGCTGCCCCAATTAACCGGAATCGACTGTGATAGATTTTTGAATAATTAAGAATTTCAGTAACGTTAAAAGTGAATTATTTCGGATAAGTATAGTTATATTTCATTTCTGAGCTGTTTCATACTCGGTTTTGTTAATTTTTATTGTGTTATTGTTGCAGATTTTATTACTTTTTATATTAGTAAAAACTTATACAACAGTGTTACAATTATTGAATGGAAATAGTAAAGATTGCATATTAGTCAATAGAAAATATTGTCAAACACGAAAAATTTTTCTTATCATCGCTTATAATTTTCTTTTTAATATTAGCAGAAAATACTTTAAAAACGAAGATTATCTTCATTACAATATAAGTATTATTTCTGGATATTTAATGTTAATCGATTTTAATACTTTAAAATAATTACGTAAATAAAATGATAAATTTTTTTAACAAAAACGAAATATCAAGTAATGTTTTTGCACAGAAAAATATTGGAATTTCTCCAAATCTTCGATTTTACTTTACTTCTTAATTCAAATTTTGAAAATTTCAATTGTTTTCTCAAATAATCGTCATAATCAAAATTTTTAACGAATATATATAAATTGACAGGAATCATCAGACGAAAATTCTATAGGTTTTCAATACAACAAAAACTATAATTTGCAGGTTATTTTTCATGAAAAGAAAATTAAACAACGGTTGGTAATGTCTGAGAAAAAATTCAAAATAGATTGGTAAAGTGTAGTTTAATAACCCTTAAAAATGAATATAGTAAGAGAAACCAGAATGCAAGATATTCATAGACGAAAAAGTTTCGAATTCCTATTTTAATATTTAGCAATATAAATTTATTTGGAAGAAACTATTTGCAAATCTCTGTAGCGCAATGGATTTCTAATACAGAGGTCCTGGGTTCGAATCCGTTAGGATGTAGCACTTGCATTTATATTATTTTCTTCCTTCGTACATTATTCGAAAATTTTATTTCGTCTGATTTTATACATGGCATTTGTAGAAAAATATAATGAAAGAGACAGATTATAATTATATAACACAAACTAGAGTAAAATGAAACTCAAGGAGAGACGGAAAAGAAAACCTACTTTCTCTGAGCCGGGATTCGAACCCGGACTTTTGAATTAGATTCCCAACGCGCTACACGGACTTGTTTTGCCTCTTTTCTTTTACTATATGCCTCTTTTATATTTTATTTTGACGGAAAGAAATTGTGCTGTGTCTCCAAATCAGATTACTTTATTTGCAAAATATTGCTTTCAGAATACTCTCTCAATCAATTCTGACAAATCTAATTAATGAACATCAGAAAAGGAGAAAAACTATCTAAATCGAATATATTTCCATGGATATAATATACTTAAAACATTGCTTCTCAACTGGAAAAACTAGGAGACGGTTTTTCAAATTTTTTCCCACTTTCTACTATCATCTGCTAGAAAAAAAATCAATCACTGTCCTGCAATGATTTCTGTTGTTATTAAAATGTTTACTTATATGTAAAATTAAAATTTAAAAGCAGCTTTTAAAATATTTAAATCATACATATATTTTGCTTACCTTATGCTTCTGAAGTAAATATGAATCCCATTCAGCCTCTTTTCTACGAGGGAATTAGTGTATTTTCAATAAAATCTCATCAAATTGAATCACTCGGTCTCAAATTACAACGCAAGGAGACTAGAAATATTTCTGCTCTACCAAGATCAAAATTCTATTTTTGCTATTCGAACAATAGATAAGGATAAGAATTAATATATATAATGATATACAATGTAATCTAAGTATTTTAATATTATCTGTTTAGTTTTTTCGTGCTATATATATACTGAATTATTATAAAATTTTATGTTATTTTTTTAATTTTAAAATAGAATATACGTACCGTTAACTCGAAAATATATAAGTACTACCATCAGTTTTGATTGAGGAAAAAAAATCTATAAGAATAAATATAAAGCAGTCAATATTTAGACTTAACATTAATAATAAGTTGAATTTGCAAGGAAAATAATTGCAAATCTTAAATTCTTTAAGATTTATTAAACAGATCTGCTTTTATTTAGTAAAATATAATTAATTTGATATTAAAATTGTTAACACCAGAAGTAGTAATGTTATTTCATATATAAAATGAAATGTCTAACATGTTTTCTTATTAGAAATAAAAGAAATTTAAAGAAAAGAATTGTAGAGTTATTGTTGCGTTTTCTCGATATGTTTTGTAATTATTATTTAAAATTAATAATAAATTACGAGTTGATACAGTAGGTGATCGGTTAACGAACATAATCCGTTCTAAGATAAATCGTGAATACTAGTACAGTGGGTGATCGGTTAACGAACATAATCCGTTCCTAGACAATATTCGTTTCCTTTGTTCGTTAACCGATCATCGATTTACCATAGGTTTTTATGGAAATTTAATTAATTCGTTCTGGCGACCAAAAAAATAAATAAAAAATTATATAATTTCTTACTATGTTTATCTATATGTAATAAACATAATATATACATACATAGTCTTGCATTTTTATCTATTATGTTAATTTTCCATTAAAGAATCGATTGCTTCTCTCCCTTTAGAATTGTAGAAATCCCAAGCCTATTGTCCTCATCCTGGTATGGTGCATTCTAAGACAAAAATGTTCTTATCTTCTTTAATAAATATTTGATTTGTTTTAAGTTGTCTCTGATTTCATTTTAATCAAGAAACTACTGTTCTCCCATCCTTTTCCATATCTCTACGAACGCGCAAGGACTAAGCCTGTCATTCCATTAGGTTAGTTAAGTGGCCATATCCACGTCAGATATTTCTATCTGGCGGCGGATACTTAAAGCCCATGACAGGCTGGCCAACACCCATCATGGGGTCAACCAGATGGTTGAAGGATGAGGTTCAACGGCCCGGACCCCTCCTGAAAAATTGGAGGAATGGGCAGTGCCGGATCTAGTTAGTGCGGGGCCCGATTGGAATATTTTTCACGGGGGTCCTCAAAATATGGCCTTTATGTATAAATAAAAGAAGTAACATTTATAAATAAAGACCCGTTTTTGTCGGCTGGATTAGCTACGTGGAAACGATTCGGCTTTCCCCTCTGGAGGACCCGGGTTCGAATCTCGCGTCCCACCCCTTGAAAATATTTATCATGATCACGAAGTCGGACCCTCCCATCGATCCCCGTCGTCCACAATCCGGTTGATCCCTCCGCAGGGATGAACGGCATGTGGAAGGACTTCTTTCGCCCCGTCAACATAGTGAAATTTATAGTTTATGTTCTTACATGTCTTTCTGAAAGTTCGGTATAAAGACAAAACTTAGAGAGATTTCAATTGTTACATATTTATGTATTATGTTCTATTTATTTTAATAAAGTTATAATTATCTTTCGCTTTGTATTCTTTGTTTTCACCCAAAACATTATAAAACAATTGGACTCGATTTGTAAAGATATATAGTAAATGCCAATCTTAGTTTTTACAAAATTTCATTTTAAAAAATCATTTCTTATGAAATACTTTATTAATTATATCATTAAATGTTTATTTTGAACTAGTCATATATAAATATGCATTTGCTTCAGATTTACTAAAATAATTGTCTTTTCAAATATATATATGCTACTTATAAAACTCGATATGAAATCTTTATTCAATTTAAACTTCAAAAATTCACGTTTAAGCAGATAAAATTTTATTCTTATCCTCGATGGGAATATATAAAAACTCTATATATAGTTTATAATATATGGCGGCAAACAAATACGGTATATTTATATTAGCATATTAAAATTTAAAAAATAAATCTGTAAATATCATACTCATAATTACCAATATTCAAAATTTAAAAAATGATATTACAGAGTGTTATCTATTTACTCAATTCATAACTAGAAAGTCTGCCTGGCTTGAAATAGTGAGCGATTAGTCTTTTCAGTTCAGAGCGCTGTAATTGAAACATCTCATTCGTATACCTCCCCCCTATTCTCAGTCAGAACGGACCCGTCCATTTTTAGCTTCCACTATGCAGGTTCGAACTGACAGACTTTATAACCAGTCAACTTCCGGTAAGCTCAGCCTCTGCAAAGTAGGTGACAAACTTTTTGGAACAAACTGTACAGTCTTATGATGCTTCCTTAACAAGAAGATTGCAATTACATTTAATATATGAATATCAATCATGATTTCATTTAATATACGAAAGTCAATTGCAAGAACAGACAAGTTGGCCATCCTACTATATACATTCAAATCATTAATAAATTAAAAAGCATTCTTGAATAAAAGATTGTTTTATCAAACATTATACTATAAGTTAATTAAAATGGCATATGTATTTATTAAGTATGATATACATTATATATTTATATATAAAAAATTGAAAATTGTATTCTGCCAACCTCTGCATAATGTTCATTGTTTTGTTGAAGTAAATCTACACATAGTTCAGCTAAATGTATTAGATCTTCCAAATTTTTATTGGATTCAACAGGTTCTTCATTTGTTTCATCTATTAAAATATAATAATATAATTTACTTTTTATCTGAAAAATTAAAGCTTATTTATTTATTCTAAATAACATAATTAAGTAGTAGTTTATTCTAATTAACATAATTAAGTTTTAATATAAGTGAAATATAAAGATATCAATTTATACTAAAATAGAAAAAATATGCATAAATTTTATAAATAGTAAATCACTTAATATAAATAAATATAGTAGATCTTCATTTAATGTTGGTATTAGGATCCTGAAAATCAGAACTTTAACTGAAATTGCATTAATTCAAATTAAAATTCCATAAGCCTAGTGTTGTAAGTCAGGGTTACATTCCTACAATGCATCCTTTCTGATACTAGAAGGAATACTACAGTAGAGTGTTGATTATTTGAACCATTGCTACCCAAAAATAAAATGATAATATCTATTTTTAGTGTATTTATTTTTAGTATCTATTTATGTTATGCTGAAGTATTATTCTCATCTCTTAATCATTCATTTTTGATTATTTATTTGAAGATGCATGCAATATAGCATGAAAATAATGTGAGTTTATCACTACAGGATTTAAAAATTGGATTCTGGCTTTAGTTACTTTGTGGATGTTTTGAAATTGCAAACCATTTTTTAAATTAATTATTTTTTATAATACATTTATACTTGAAAATGCAGGATAATAATCTTATATACAGTAATTTAATTGTAGGCCTAATTATACTTTTTTGTATAAACTATATATTTTTATGGATGTTTGATTATCTGAACTATTTGATTAATTAAACAACTTGGTCCCAATTAGTTTGGATAATTGATGCTCCTGTATTTGGTAATTTTTACCATCTAATTATCATTGTAATATTCAATAATGGAATGACATGAATGAAAAGAATGATTTAATTATAAATTTTAATTGGAAAATATTACATAGCTATTATATGTCATGATTTATGGGAAACAAAATTTTTTTCTAATAAAAGAACCTTAAAATTCACAGATATTATATTCGTGATTAGTTTTTTTAACATCAGTTCTCAGTTGAATGACCATGATAGAAAAATATTCTTCTTTCATCCTGGAGGATATAACTTCAATTTCAGAATACTACACCTTCAGAATTTTTTCAGGAGAGGTCTGCATCTGGATTATTAAACTCCATCTTCCACTAGATATGTGTATACTAAGTGGTGGAGCATTCCTATAGTGGTCACTGGAATGCCCCATCACTTAATATCTACAGGATGGAAAGCAGTGTTAAATTTAGAACAGAAAAAAAAAAATGTCAGTTCTCAATCAATTGCTAATAGAGATGCCATTCCTAGATTGTGGAGCAGAGATCCTAAAATTTTTTGGAGATCTGGCCACTTACTGTAATCTTTTATACTTTACTAACCTCCAACCATTTAATAAAAATAACAATAATATATTTTAAGGAGATATCTGAATTTAATCATAATGAAGAGGTTTTATTTCTTAATTTATACCAAAAAATGTAAGAAACATTTAATGAATCTTTAAATAAGGGTCTAATTTGATATATATACATATGTCATTTAAAACAAAAATATTTCAAATACTAGTTAATTTTGAATAAGCTGTAAGATAATTCTTTATTTGTAGGTATAAATAAAAAATCGTATAAACAATTTTCATTTGTATTTAATGACTAATGAGCAAAAATTAATAAAAAATCAAATAAAATAAAAATTTCTTTTAATTATGTGAATTTAATTATTTTTATTTTTTAAAATAAAAAAACACGTCAGAGAGAGACAGGCCTCGAAGCTGCAACCTTGAGATTACGGGATCGGCACGAACACGATGGGCCTCGAAGCCGCAACCTTGAGATTACTGGATCGGCACGAACACACTATGCTACGAGCATAGTGTTAGAAGTGCTCTCTTTCTCTTTCTTATTTCTTAAGATCGCCGAAACCTAACTTTTAAAGGCTAATATTTTTATTTATAAGGCGCATTGGCACAAAGGCTTGGACCCGTATTCGATATTTTTGTTCTAGATTACATCAGTTCAGTTTCATCAAAATCAGTGGGTAGTCAGCTGTGTCCTCTCCTTGTTAGATTTCAGCATATGTGAATTCTGGACTTAAGTTGTTGATTAATTCAAACCTATTTTTCAACTTATATAATTCAAATTTCAGAGTTATGTTAATTGTTAGCAATCATTTTTCTTGTTAACTGTGCCAGTTATATATCCATATGATAATCACATACTGCTTTGGAATATCCAGGTTAAATATGGGTCCCACACCTCTAGTTTTTCAGGAGGGATCCCTGCCTGTCCATTGAACTCAAATTTTCAATCTTCTGTGTTTTTAACCATAAAGCTGGAGATTAATCATAGGATCAGCCATCTTTGATCCTATCACAGATGGTGACCAATCTGTAATGGGCTCTGTAATTGTTGCCACCAAAAGTGTACTTTAACAATATATTTAAAAATAACTTGTGATCTGTATGTAGATGAGAACATGTAATTATTAAAAGATATTTCATCCTTTATTTTATATTATTTGTATATGCTTTTCTATATAATATTGTACAATACCTTCTTCTGAAGTCTCAAAATAGAGAAATCTCATTTCTGGATGGATTATTTCTGTATGTATCCCTATGATTCCTTTCCACATTATAGAATCATCTAATACAAATATTGTATTTTTGTTTTTATAGAAGAAAATTAAATGACAATTTTTGTGACACTTATTTAAAAATAAATACAACTGAGATTTCTATAAAATTTGAGATAAACAATTTCCATAAAAACTACAGAAAAGTAAGTCAATTTTTGCTAATCTACAGAGGAATGAATACAATAGCTCATATTAATTGTGATCTACATTCTTTTACCACAATACATAAAAATTTTTTAATAATTAACAAGTATTAAATCTTTATGATAAAAGTTTATTTGCATATTACAATTGACAATACGAATAGTAAAAAATATAATACAGTAGCTATAAAATAAAACAGACAGTATATAAGATGAATACACTCCCATGTGTCAGTGCTATTAAACTTTGTATTCTATACACTACTGCATGAAATTTCTTAGATTTTTAAAGTCCTATTCAATTCAATCATATCTTTCTTGCATTTATATATCCATACTATATAAAATAATAATTCTAAAACAAAATAGCCAAATTAGTATTCATATAGGTATGTGGGAGGGTATTATTATAACATATATAAAAAAAAAGCAAAATCAGAGGGGACCATGATTGGCATTACCCTGGTTAGATCCTCTTAGTCAATTTCTTTCATAAGCAATGGTCCACTTTGAACCGGGGTTGCAGAGTCAGATGGCAAATGATCCGACTCCCAATTCCATGCAGTTTAAAAATCTGACTTCACCCAAAAACCTCCACTCTGCAATCCAGAATTGCAGAGTCATATGGCAAATGATCCGACTCCAACTCCCTAAAATTTGTAAGGTCTGACTCCGACTCCAACTTCCGGCTCTGGGCAGTTTAAAATTCCGACTCCCGACTCGGACTCCAACCAAAAAGTTCCGACTCCCCGATTTCCAACTCCGACTCTGCAACCCTGGTTTGAACTGAATTAGAACAAACAATGGAAGAAGCAAATACCTATTACACAGATAAAACAAGTCTAACCACCCATAATGTAAATGCAGTCTCCTTCAAACCATCAACCATATTATAGAGCACTATCCTTTATCCTTTCCCAAGAGCAGGGGGTGGCCAAAATGTCGATTGGCAATCCGTGAGAGGTAGCCCACAATGGTCTATGTCATATTTTCTGTATTGAAAAATATTATTGTTATTTGAATTGTTGATTAAAATCACTGGCAGTTTACTTTATAGACAATAGTATAGTCCATAAAGTAGATTGCCAGTGATTTTGAAATGAAAATTAGTCCTCAAACCTAAAAAAATTGGCCACCACTTCCAAGAGGTACCATTCGACTACACTAAGTCACAGAGGTGGTAATGCAGTAGTTTCTGATCTAATAATTATTTGTAACTGACTATATAGTTATTATGTATATCCATATGAATAAATAAATTATAAATGATAGACTAAATAATTATTCAGTAGTAAAATAATTTATTTAAATGATATTTTCAACAATTGTTTAATATGATAAAAATAAAATTTGATTTTCTTTTGCGACAGTTCATAATTTTTTAAATGTAACAAAGTTTAATATTAAAAGAAATATTGAATTTAAACATGCAAACTCTGATTTGAAGATATATTTTATAAAATTGACAAATTTAAGTAATATAAAATGCTAAAAGCTAAATATTTTCTTATAATATAGCATAAACATTTTTAATATATAAATGATTTAGAATTTTCTAATTTAAAAATAATGAAATCTCTACTTATGAATAAAATTTTTTGAAATGAATTTTTTACAGTAGTTTAAAGGAGAAGATGACATTGTCAGATTCACCAAATGAATTCAAATTAGAAAATGCACCATCAGATTGTGTTTCTGCAGTAAAATTTGGACCTAATTCTAATCAGTTTCTTTTGGCATCATCATGGGATTGTACAGTTAGATTATATGATGTAATAACTAATAATATGAGACTTAAATATACACATTCAGCACCTGTTTTGGACTGTTGTTTTCAGGTAGGTAAAAGTAATTTCATTTAAAAAATATTGATCTAAAATTTAATTTGACTTCATTACATTATTCCCCAACTTACAGAAATAATTAGGATCAAAGTTTTTAAATAGCTTGAATTTTGTATAAGTTGGAAAAATAATATTTTAATAAAGATTCTGAATCAAAAATTACCAGGATTGCTAGGTAGAATTATGGTGATTGCACTTAATCACTAAACTGCTGGCCTCCTTATGTGACAATTACTCTATTAATTGGCATTAATTATTCCTAACTTCATAAATTATTATATATCATTAGAACCCTTACAGTTTCATAATATTTTAGTTTGATCTACCTGATTATATTTTATATGGGGCCAAAAAATTAAAAACCTCATTGTTTATTTTTGATAATTTTTAAAATCTGATCATCTAGCAGGAACTACTTTTCTGCGACGTTATAAAAAGGGTGTAAACCGGTGTCAACACACCGGTTGCACCGCTACAGTTACAACGATCTCTAGCGGTGGTGAGTGTGGTGAGCGTTTTGACACCGGTTTACACCG
>AYEL01015947.1:0-13859 GCA_000484575.1 Olivierus martensii | reverse complement strand
AGCTTTATTAAGCTATCTTCAACTCATTAGAATAACATATTAGAACATAAGAATTAGAACTCGTTTTTGAACATAAGAATTATAGAATCAATTTAAATGTTAGAACGTGAATACATATTACGCGAATATATAAGGTTATGCTTACATAATAAAATAAAATGTATATAAGGGTACATATAAATATGATATAAATATTTTACATATATTCTAAAGAAATTATAATTAGAAGAAAATTAAAATTAAAATTTAAATTGCAGTTAACATAGTTCATTATGTTTTATAGAAACTATTGCGCTGGAACTTTTGTTGGTTGATTATCATTTATGACGTGTCTTCTTCTTAAATTCTGCTATGATTATAGCTTCCGTCGTCACTGAAGACATAAAGATGGCAGAAGCTATAATCATAGCAGAATTTAAGAAGAAGACACATGTCATAAATGATAATCAATCAACGAAAGTTCCAGCGCAATAGTTTCTATAAAACATAATGAACTATATTAACTGCAATTTAATTTTTAATTTTAATTTTCTTCTAATTATAATTTCTTTAGAATATATGTAAAATATTTATATGTATCCTTATATACATTTTATTTTATTTTATTATGTAAGCATAATCTTATATATTCGCGTAATATGTATTCACATTCTAACATTTAAATTGATTCTATAATTCTTATGTTCAAAAATGAGTTCTAATTCTTATGTTCTAATATGTTATTTTAATGAGTTGAAGATAGCTTAATAAAGCTGAAAGCGTTACTCTGGTTTTCTAAAAAGTTTTTCCACTGTGAATTTGTGCTATAACGGACTTATAGTTTTTAGATAACAAGTGGAAGTATAACTGCAAAAAGGTCATCTATACTGTGAATTTGTGCTATAACGGACTTATAGTTTTTATGATAACAAGTGGAAGTATAGTTACATATATCTGTGGTACTAGCAACCTTTCTCTGCATAGATTTTTATGTCTAAGAAATTAACTACTACCTGGCTAACTTGTGTCAGTTTAAGCGTAAGACCATATTCTACTCTAGAAAAATGCCTTATGAGGCCATCCGCATTATGGCTCTCTTACCAAACTGCAAAAAGGTCATCTACGTACCTAGAATATAACAAAAAGTCGCTAGAAAGGTTGTGGCTGAGTTGTAGTTCCACTTCTCTAACAACTAACTCAGCTAGAACCCTGGCCATGGGGCTGCCTATAGGGACCCCTTGGTGTTGTTTGTAAAAACCCCGTCATATTCGAAATACGATTCCTTGTGTCAGTTTAAGCGTAAGACCATATTCTACTCTAGAAAAATGCCTTATGAGGCCATCCGCATTATGGCTCTCTTACCAAACTGCAAAAAGGTCATCTACATACCTAGAATATAACAAAAAGTCGCTAGAAAGGTTGTGGCTGAGTTGTAGTTCCACTTCTCTAACAACTAACTCAGCTAGAACCCTAGCCATGGGGCTGCCTATAGGGACCCCTTGGTGTTGTTTGTAAAAAACCCCGTCATATTCGAAATACGATTTGTGACAGATCAAGTAAGCGATTTCAAGCAAAAGAGATGGGTCTTGCTGGTCAGCTGGGGTATGCTCTATTAAAAACCTATAGAACATTAGGCAGGTGGCATTTAAGTTCAGTGATTAAGGCAGATAAGCCCTTCGGAAAATAGTTTTACGACTGTGCTAGATTTCGAGTTGCTATATCCTTCACTGAACTTAAATGTCACCTGCCTAGTGTTCTATAGGTTTTTAATAGAGCATACTCCAGGTAACCAGCAAGACCCAGCTCTTTTGCGTGAAATCGCTTACTTGATCTGTCAGGAATCGTATTTCGAATATGACGGGGTTTTTATAAACAATACCAAGGGGTCCCTATAGGCAGCCCCATGGCCGGGGTTCTAGCTGAGTTAGTTATTAGAGAAGTGGAACTACAACTCAGCCACAACCTTTCTAGCGACTTTTTGTTATATTCTAGGTATGTAGACGACTTTTTTGTAGTTTGGAAAGAGAGCCATAATGCAGATATCCTCATAAGGCATTTTTCTAGAATAGAATGTGGTCTTACGCTTAAACTGACACAAGTTAGCCAGGTAGTAGTTAATTTCTTAGACATAAAAATCTATGCAGAGAAAGGTTGCTTTAGTACCACAGTTTATGTGAAACCCACCGCCACTCCTGTTATTATTCCGAGATGGTCGTTCGACCCTTAGTTGTTTAAGAAATCTGCATTCACTTATTATTTCAGCAGATGCTTTTATCCATTGTAGTAATGTCTTCTTTCGTAGAGTGGAGTGCGATAGAATTTTTAACCTCGGCAGAGACCTCGTTCGACCCTTAGTTGTTTAAGAAATCTGCATTCACTTATTATTTCAGCAGATGCTTTACCCATTGTAGTAATGTCTTCTTTCGTAGAGTGGAGTGCAATAGAATTTTTAACCTCGGCAGAGAGCACGGCTATACTAATAAATTTATGCAAAACTTGTATTTGAAAGAGAAAACCAAGTTTGACAGGCAAACTCATCCTTCTGACCAACATGGAGCCTCAACATCCAATGAGCACGCTTTAGATACTACGCGTAGGTTCCCTATACCTTACCGCCTCCACAGTAGTAATGCTGTTAGGACTTCCCTAAAATCCGCTAATGTGGCCCGCACGTTCAAAAGATCCCCTACGGTCTTCAGTATACTCCGTAATGACAAGAGCAAAAGGTCGAGTGATTATAACTCAGGAGTATACAGAATCCCTTTGGAGAATTTAGACAATGACCAGTTAGAAGTTTATATAGGGGCTACCACCCATAATTTCAAAGATAGAATCTCGGAGCACAAAGATAACATACGCAAAGGAGATCTTAATACTGCCTTAGCCCAAAGGGTTTACGAGAAGAACACAAATGTCTTATGGCAAGATGCTAAGGAAGTAAAAAATGTATATAATCTTATTAAAAATTAATATTAAAATAAATAAATAAAAATATTTATTTACTTATTTTAAGTGATGAAGAAGTTGCAGAAAAATTAGATGATTTATATCCAGTAGGAACATTTGTGCAAATTCATGAATTACAAGATTTAGGAGAAAAACTTCGTATGATTGTAATGGCATATAGAAGGTAAGATAATGATAACTGTTCTATCATCATATCAAGTAAACAAAAGTAAAATAATATATTACTACCATATATTTCTCACTTGACACAAATAATATGTTCTTGAAATTTATCATATTATGTAAATCAGGAGTGGGCAACCTTTTTTTTGTAGGGGCCGTATAAAAATTTATGGTGGGCCAAGGGCCAAAACAAAAACAACTGATGATGTAGTATTTATTTAAAAAAGAGAAGGTACGACAAAAACAATTGATAATAAAAGTATTTATTTAAAAAAGAGAAGATACAGGTATTAAGTATACATAGCGTTGGTATTAGATATAATAAAATAATGTGGCCCGGGCCGGAGGTTGCCCACCCCTAATGTAAATTCATGTTAAGTAACTTAAATACAAAAAATTTAATTTGTAGAAAATCAAGTAAACTGTAATATACAGGTCTCTCATAATAGCTGTGACAAATCACACCAAGATTTTCTTGAATGAAAATAATAATAAAATATTTATGAATATAGGCTCATAAATACAGGTAGGCCTCGAATAGTGCGAGTTCGAATAATGCGATTTCGATTAGTGCGACTTATAAAAATGATACCGTTTTTCAGTTAGTGTGAGCAAATATTTGATTAATGTGAATTGTAAGCATAGACCAGTCTTACTAACAAAGCTCCGTCTTCTTTTATGATGTCAATTAACATATTACCATTAATTTTCGGTTAGTAAAACCGGACAAGGAGCAGTCCAAGAACAGTCACTTGGCTTTGAAGGGGTGAAACATCAGAAAGATGGGCTTTTTGCCGTTAACTGTTTAAAATTACTGTGCTATTATTTAGCTTTGCTATCGTATACATACAGTATGGTACAGAATTTTCTCTTATAAAAAGTATCGAAATGGATAAAAAAAAAGAACACTTTTCACGATAAAACAGGAGACAAAAAAAGAAGAGGTTAGTGATTACGGCAAAAAATGGATGTGATTGAGAGACATAATAGCGGTGCTCAACTTCTGCTTTCGATTCGCTATTTTGGTTTTGATTTGGCGGTTGGTTTGATGATGGTATGAGATGCAATTCCTGATAAGTTATTAATTTAGATGATGAACAACGATGTAAAATATGAAAGTAAATATTTTTTAAACAGTTAAGTTTAGTGTTAAGTTAGTATTGTGGTAATTCATTGTGAGGTTAGCTAATGGCCGGAATCTTACAAAGCAAGAACCAATTACCCTACCATATTTTACATATAGTTAATACTTCGAATAGTATGAGAAATTCATGGAATCAAGTATTCGTACTACTCGAGGCCTACCTGTATTGCATTTAAGAGAAATATGCACATTTGATGCAAATATTTTTAACATTTAGTTTGCCATTCTGTTCAAAATTAAAACTACAGCTTTTTTTTGACTTAGGTCATACTTGACTTTAAATATTTTCCATAACTTTTTTGTATATTTTTCAGATATAGAGCATAAACATCCATTGTATTTGTAGATTACAAGTTTGAATATGTTATTTACATTATTGAAACATCATATTACTTGATTTATTTATTTTTGTATATTGTTTGTTGATTTTAAGCATCATATTACTGATATGATATTGTTTCATGTGGCATTGTCTCCCTTTCAATCTTGGAATAATATGATGATGTAATGTTTTATTGTAGTTGTATACCTCCTGGAGTTTTTAATCCAGAATTTTTGTCAAAAAATTATTTTTCCAGCCTAAAATAAAATTCGACTTGCATAAATTTTTGAAAAACATACCGTAACCCTTACATAAGTTGGGAATGGCTATATATAATGAAAACAAATTAAACTTTATTTGAATATTTGTTTTTTAATAAAAATTGTTTTCATTTTTAGAATTCGGATCATTAAGCAAATTACAGGTTAGTGAATAATTATACTATAATTTTATTTCAGTGATTTAAATTATTATTATAAAATATGAATGATATTTTGATAATTTTAGACAATGATATCCAGGTCAAAAAAAGGAGAAGAAATCGAAGAAATAATAATCAAAAAACTGAATCACAACCAGAATCAGAGATTCCACAGTCTGTTTCTAAAGTTTTGATGGTTGAAGTTGAAAATGTTATTCATCAAAAGTTTGAAATGAATGAAAAAGTGAAGGTAAAAATTTGGATAAATTTCAGATTTTAAATCAGATACAAACAGTAAATAAAAAAGCACATTTAATTATTTTAACAATAATTTAATTTTTATGGTCTGCTTTAATCAATCTGTATTTAACATTAGGCATTATAATGTTTATAATGCCAAATATTGCAATGTAATACCACATTGAGATAACAGCATTCATTTTTTTTGTAATTGATTATTTTATATACAGATAATCCTGACTTGTACAATCTTGATTTCTATAATTTCTAATTTACACAAACAATTTTTCAAAATGAAAATATCAATCAATCCTAGCCGTTCAATCGTGTCCAATTCTTGGCTATTCTATGGGTCATGTCCCTTCATGTCTTCCTGTCCCTGACCAATTCCCGCAGTTCCTTGATGTTCTTGCCTGTGTTCTTCTTGATTGTATCCAGCCAACGGATCTTCGATCTTCCTCTAGGTCTTGTTCCGCTTATCCTCCCCAGCATCACATCCTTCTTCAGTGAGTTGACCCGTATCACATGACCGAAAAAAGTCGGCTTCTGCCTGGTGATCTTGTCTTCCAGAAAAAAATCGGGATTGATGTGTTCCAAGACTGCTACGGGGATCACCGGGCCGGGCCCAGCACCCCGAAAAAAATCCGGGACCGGACCCGGGACGCGAACCCGGGTCCTCCAGCGTGGTACGCCAACGCGTTACCACTCGGCCATCCGGCCGCCTGTTCCCTTGGTTGGCATTCTATGGGGAACATATTCCAGAGCAGTCTCTATGATAGTTCCTTTGATCATTGCCCACAATTCATCGGTCTATCCACCAGTCTGCACTTGATGGTGATTGAGACATCCTTACACCTCCAAATTGGGTCCATATTGACCATCGCTGTGCACCTGAGGGCGATTCTTCGTGTGATTTCGGGACACCAGTCGCCATTGCAGTCTACCTTGGAGCCCAGGAAGATGAAGCTATCGACCACCTCGATCTCCTCGTTGTTGATCTTTATATGGACTTCCTTGGCGGCAGTGGTCATAATTTTTGTTTTCTTGATGTTCAACTGAAGTCCCATCTTCTCACTTTCATTTTTTAGCTTCATGATCATCCACTTCAGGTCCTTCTCGCTTTCTGCCAGCAAGGTTGTGTCATCAGCAAACCTGAGGTTGCTTATTGTCTGACCCCCAATCTTTACTCCCATTTCAGATTCCTCCAGGTCCAGTTTCCGCACGATCACCTCACCATAGAGATTGAAGAGAAACAGGGAGAGGGTGCAGCCCTGTCTGGTACCTTTCTTGATCTTGAACCAATCTGTATCTCCATATCTGGTTCTCACAGTAGCTTCCTGGTTCTGGTAGAGTGATCTGATCAATGTTATCAGGTGTTCCGGCACTCCCAGTTCCCACCGAGCGACCCAAAGCTTGCTATGCTCCACGCAATCGAATGCCTTGGTGTAGTTGATGAAGCACATGTAGAGCTTCTTTTGGTATTCTCTGGCCCTCTCCATGATCCATCTAAGGTTTGCAATGTGATCGCGGGTCCCCTGACCCCGCCTGAATCCCGCTTGGACGTCTGGTAGTTCCCGATCAATGACGTTGCCCAGTTGCTTCTGAATGACCTTCAATAGAACCTTACTGGCGTGTGGTATGAGGGCAATGGTTCGATAGTTGGTGCAGTCCCTTGTCTCTCCCTTTTTTGGTATGGGGATGAAAACTGACTGCCTCCAATCAGCTGGCCACGTGCAGGATTTCCAAATTTGCTGACAAAGAGCTAAAAAGGCAACTCTTGGGATTGGCCTGAGCAGTTCGACAGGGATCCCATCGATGCCAGGCGCCTTGTTGTTTGGTAGCTGACGCATTACCCACTCCACTTCGCTCTCAAGATCATCTGGTTCTTGAAGTCTCTGGTCTGTCTGATCTTCGTTCTGTTGATTGTCAACGGAAGTGTACAGTTCTTCAGTTATTCTTGCCTCTCTCCTTGATATCTTGCTGGTTGGTCAGTTCATTGCCATGGCGATCTTTGATGATTGATTGTTGGGCTGAGAAGGGAGTTTTCACCTGTTTCACTGTGGCAAATAATTCTCGGGTTTGGCCATTCCTGAAAGCTTCTTCGAGACTGATGCAGTGGGCATTAAGAGCGTTGTTCTTGTTGATCCTTGCCTCACGTTGGAAATCTGCATGCAATCGCCTGGCCTTGTCCAGCTCTCCTTTGGCCTTGGCTTCACGTTGCTTCTCTTCGATCTGCAGGGTCTTCTCAGTTAGCCAAACTGTTCCCTTGGTTGGCATTCTATGGGGGACATATTCCAGAGCAGTCTCTATGATAGTTCCTTTGATCATTGCCCACAATGATAGTTCCTTTGATCTATGATAGTTCCTTTGATCTGCTGGCATAGGATGTAATTGATCTGGTTGCAGTGTTGGCCATTGGGCGATGTCCAGGTATACAGGTGGCATTTGTGTTGCTTGAAGAAGGTGTTGGTAATCCTAAGCTTGTTCTCCTGGCAGAATTGCACCAGGCGGTCTCCAGCATCATTCCGATCGCCCAACCCATGTCTCCCAACCACCTGTCCATCCTCTCCGTTGCCGACTTTGGCATTAAAATTGCCCATGATGTAAATGATGTTTTTTTTGGGTGTCTGGTCGAGTGTATTCTGAATGGCTGTGTAGAAATCAACAATTTCCTGTTCGTCTGCATCTGCTGTTGGGGCGTAGACTTGGATGATGGTTACACAAAGGGGTTTCCCCCTGAGGCAGATAGTCATAATCCGGTCACTGATGCACCTCACATACTCTATGTACTTTGCCAATCTGGCAAAGTACATAGGTGGGGCGTAGACTTGGATGATGGTTACACAAAGGGGTTTCCCCCTGAGGCAGATAGTCATATTCCGGTCACTGATGCACCTCACAGGTTTGGGATTCTGCTGACATCAAATTTCTTTGCTACCACTGTCCTCTTGACTTTGCACAATCGAATCTTGATCTTGGTAATGAGTAGTTGGTGATCAGACCACAGTCCACACCTGGGAGGGTCTTGGCTGCTGATATGGATCCCCTCTACCTCTGCTGGCATAGGATGTAATCGATCTGGTTGCAGTGTTGGCCATTAGGCGATGTCCAGGTATACAGGCGGCACGGTCTGTCCACTGTCCAAGCTGAGCGCTTCAAACCTGTTCCTCACCTCAATCGTATACTGGGTTGGGATTCTGCTGACATCAAATTTCTTTGCTACCACTGTCCTCTTGACTTTGCACAACCGAATCTTGATCTTGGTAATGAGTAGTTGGTGATCAGACCCACAGTCCAACATATTCCAGAGCAGTCTCTATGATAGTTCCTTTGATCATTGCCCACAATGATAGTTCCTTTGATCTATGATAGTTCCTTTGATCTGCTGGCATAGGATGTAATTGATCTGGTTGCAGTGTTGGCCATTGGGCGATGTCCAGGTATACAGGTGGCATTTGTGTTGCTTGAAGAAGGTGTTGGTGATCCTAAGCTTGTTCTCCTGGCAGAATTGCACCAGGCGGTCTCCAGCATCATTCCGATCGCCCAACCCATGTCTCCCAACCACCTGTCCATCCTCTCTGTTGCCGACTTTGGCATTAAAATTGCCCATGATGTAAATGATGTCCTTTTTGGGTGTCTGGTCGAGTGTATTCTGAATGGCTGTGTAGAAATCAACGATGTCCTGTTCGTCTGCATCTGCTGTTGGGGCGTAGACTTGGATGATGGTTACACAAAGGGGTTTCCCCCTGAGGCAGATAGTCATAATCCGGTCACTGATGCACCTCACATACTCTATGTACTTTGCCAATCTGGCAAAGTACATAGGGTATATGTATCTCTATGTACTCTATGTATTTTGTTAGCCACGAAGGCCATTCCACATCTTCTAGTATGATCGTATATGTATCTCTATGTACTCTATGTATTTTGTTAGCCACGAAGGCCATTCCACATCTTCTAATATGATCGTTTCCTGAGAAGTGAACTGTATAATCATCTGACCGTCCAGTGGAGCTCGTTTATTTCCAGTAAGTCCAGGCCTGTCCTTGTCATCTCGCGCTTGATGATCTCCAATTTCCCTATGTTCAGGCCTCTAACGTTCCATGTTCCTATTGTGAATAAATCCTTGCAGCTCAGGTGGTCCTTTTTGCCAGTAGCCACATCAGCAATCGGGCCTCCAGGTGGGTTTGCCCCTCTTGTGTCATTTTCGGCTTGGCTACTTCGGATCATCCTTTGCTCTTCCCCAGTAGCATGGTCAATGTTGTCCAGCCCAGGGGGCCCACCATCCAACACCATATCGATAACATTTTGGTCTTGATCCATAGAATTTCAAGTTGAGATTTTTACAGGGTAGTTCACCATTGCTTTCCCAAAAAAACCCACATCACTTCGCCGCACAACCTCCACAAATGGTGAGTTGTATGTTGCCACCTCCTCGGCACATTGAGCCTGAAGTGGGTTGAGGGGGAATGAAAAAATAAATAATTGAATAAAAAATATTATTGATAAAATAATAAAATTTCAATTTTTATTATGAAAGTAGCAATTTTTAACAATATAATCATATCATTATAATGATATTCAATATTACTATTAATTGTATGTTGTAAATAACTTCAGGTAAATCCTTGACTTATGATTGGGGTTCAGTTTAGACTATGCCATTGTAAGTTGGAAATGCCCAAAATTTATAGATTGCCCTCTACCAATATTTATTATTATAGTCCACTTTGTCATAATAAATTTAAAGAATCCAAAATACAAGAACCAGATATAAAAAGAAGGCTTTTTGTTATAACAGATCATTGCTCAGGAATTCAAACTGTTTATCAATTGCACTGACTAATCACAGAATTTACTGATGATGTTGTAAGTATATATAAATAGTCGTAAGTTGAAGATTACTGTATTGTAATATGATGTAAATTATATCTATGCATTGTATTATGGTAATTATCAGATAGCCTAATATAATGCAAGAGTTATGTAAATTTTATATATTTATACACACACACGTGAGGATTGCAGGGGGTTATTATTAATTTGATCTCCATGTTAATGTAAATGTCAGCTGGCACCAAGGGTTTTCAATGTGTATCCCCAACATGGAAAATAGCAGATGGCCATACTATGAAATATGTATGGACTTGGATAAAAACACTAGACATCCAGGAGTAGATATTGACTCAACTAATTAAATGTAACAAAAATTAAGCATATTTATTTAATGTAATAATTTTTATTATGAAAGTAGCAATTTTTAACAATATAATCATATCATTATAATGATATTTAATATTACTATTAATTGTATGTTGTAAATAACTTCATGTCCGTCTCAGACTCCCTGAACTTCTTCGCTGGGTCATAAATCTGCATCTTTTTGTAACTGAAATACTCGATTATTTCTCGCGGCGATTTTCCGGCGCGAAGAGAATCGAGTATAGCCACTTTCCGATCGTGCTCTGCACGTGCTGATGACTTGGCGGCCATTTTGTGAATGCCTACTCTCTACCAAGGTCACTACCGTGTCACGTGCAAGTATAGCCAAATTCCCGCCAAAACAGAAATAGCGAAAATTCATGCGTTAAATTTGTCCGGATTTACCTGCATGACCCTGTATATATAATTGAAAAGTGTGATCCCAAAATGAATTCAGTTCATTTTTGTTAATTTTCATAGCGAAAATTCGTGCGTTAAATTTGTCCGGATTTACCTGCACGACCCTGTATATTATGAGCTGAAGATAATGAAGTGAAAGCTGTAACTGAAAACATTTTTAGTAAAATTATTTTTATGTATTTGTCTTTTAGTCCTGAGTAGTGTTGTATTTATAATAAAATTTGCTAAATATAGCAAGATAAACTACAAAAACAGAAAGATCAGAACATAGATTTACATTAAATAATAGTCAGCATGTTGATTATGTTTCAGATTTTATTTTATTAATAACCAAAATATTTCATAAAAATATTATTTCTTAACAGGCTTTTACACAAGAAATTGTAAAAACAATTCGAGATATAATAGCTCTGAATCCTCTATATAGAGAATCAATTCAATTGATGATTCAAGCTGGACAAAGAGTGGTTGATAATCCTGTATATTTATCAGATTTGGGTAAGAATAACAAATATTAATTCATTTTAATTAAAATACAAGGTGTGATCAATATATAACAGGACTGGCTTTAAATATATCTTTATTATTAAAAAATTACATTTTGGGGTCAATAGGCTTCAAAAACATCTCCTATATCAATTCAGTGAATTCAGCATTTCTACCATATTTGCAAAAGCCCCACAAAATCTTTCTTAAGCTGGTCAGCACCACTTGCAATTCAACTTCGTTCTCTTCTGCCATCTCAAAATGTCGTCCCTTGAGCTTCAGTTTTATTTTTAGGAATAAAAAGAATCACATGGAACTAAATCCAGCAAATACGGAAGGTGTGGAACGAAAGTCATAGTGTTGAATGCTAAAAATTCATGAGTTTTAATCGATGAGTTCACCAGTGCAATTATGGTGGAGAAGTTAGTTTTGTTTGAGCCACAATTCTAGCTCCAAATGACATTTCAATCATGTTACCAACTTCCCTGATTGTTAATTGTCAATTTTAATGAATAATTCTTTAAATTTCAGCAACCATTTTTGGCAGTTGTGCTGATATGGGGATGTTCCAGTTTCTCATCATCCTTGAATGATGTTCGGCCATTTTTAAAATATAAATACCGCTCATAACATTGAATTTGACTCATGGTTTCATCACTGTAAACTTAGCAAAGCAATGAAAAGTCTCAGACACTGTTTTTCCCAGTTTTAAACAAAATTTGATGTTCATTTGCTGCTCGAATTTTGCATTCATCTTGGCAATTGCAGAGGTTCAAAACATGTGTTAACAAAATTCCTCACAAAACAGATATGAATGCACACATCTCAAAGATTTTTTTCAGACTGAGTCACAAGACTTAACAGAGCTGTCAGCTACAAGTATTTGCCTTGATTCCCCACCATTGCCATGGCATAACCACTGTCCAGTTATATATTGATCACACCTTGTATTAAAGTTTATATTAAAGTTATTGAAATATATGAATTAACATTTGTATTTCAGTAATTAATGGAATTGCTGTGTTTTGACTTGCAAAAATTGAAAATATAAGATAAGGAAATAATTAACACTTAAAATAGGACACATATTTTGGATTTATTTTCAGAAAAAATTTTTTTTTGAAGGATATATGTACAGGATGATCCACAAAAATAAAATAGTTTTAAGTATATGTTCTTCTCTGTTTATAAATATAATATATTTCTGATATTTAGTCATAAGTTGATATGTTTGTAATGCAGAATTAATTTTTATAGATACTAAATATATTGTATATACTGTATTGTGTAATATATTTTATTGAATATACCAAATATATTCAATGAATATATTTGAATATAAACCATTATGGTTTATATTATAATATCTGAAATAAATGGTTAATATTAATGGTTTATATTCAAATATCTGAAATAAATATTCAATCATATACAAAAATCTTTGGCAAATTTTTGTCTTATAAAATTATACTAACATGTTAAATTTTATGTAATTTAATAATATATATACTGCTAGATCATATTATACTTTTTAAAATTTTTTAAAAATTTAAAAATTAAATTGTATGTTCATGTGCATGTTTTTAATTTGAATTTTAATATCAATTAAGTCATGTATGCCTAAATGTCACTTTGTATGATTTCCATGTTCTTGATTCCTAATTGCTGAATTGCACTTGCCTGATTTTTTTCCTTTTCTCTTTGCCCAAATCTTGCTCAATTACTAGTTGTCTGAATCTAACATTTTCAAATATAAACCAACTATGAAATTTTAGGTCTGTTCAGAGCAACTAAAGAGTATACCAGAAACATTATTATTAGAGAGAATTTTTTTCGTACTTAGTATTTTTTTTTGTTCTAAGAAGCTATTATTCAGTCATTAACACATTTATGCCTGTGATCAAAATGTCTTGATGTTAACTGCATGTTTTGTATTGATGCATTGAAAAGTTTCAACATTAAATTGACTTAATTTTTTAATAAATAATTCCTTGAATTATATTTATGTTCAAAAATATTTTTATTTTTGCAGTAGTTTGAATAAAATTTTGCATTTCAAAAATATGCCCATTTTGTTTTTTTTTTTTTGTGTATTTTCTTTAAATATGCGTTGATTTTTATTAATATTTTATTTGTAGATTTTTATGATATTTTTATTTTTGCAGTAGTTTGAATAAAATTTTGCATTTCAAAAATATGCCCATTTTGGTTTTTTTTTTTGTGTATTTTCTTTAAATATGCATTGATTTTTATTAATATTTTATTTGTAGATTTTTATGATTTTTTTTTTGTTTTATCTGAAATGTTTAATCATTTACTCAATTTACCCAATCTGATTGAATCATGATAAATACATCTATATTGTTACCAAAACATATATTTGATCTCTGACTTTCTAATATGTCATAATATAAACTTTATCATGTTAGCTTTTCCACTTTGTAAATGCAATGCTTTATTGCATTATTTGTATATTCTAACAAATGAAAATTATTATTTTCTAATATATTTATGAA
>AYEL01015946.1:0-11310 GCA_000484575.1 Olivierus martensii | reverse complement strand
AAAATTTAAAAATTAATTAAAATTATATAATCATAATATAAATAAATAGTCAAGATTACCTTCAAATTTCTTTTAATATTGTTTTATCTTGTATAAATAAAGAAATCTATCATATGAAAATAACATGTTAAGATTCCTTTTTATGTTGTTTTCATACTTATCCTTATTTTTCTTTTTAATAATTTTAAATTGTCTTTTTCATGCTTGCATCTGAATATAAAAAAATAAACTAGATTCAGAAATGAAGAATAATAAACTCTCATAATAGAATTAAACTAATGAAACTTATTTTTAATATTACTTTCAGACAAAATTCCTCTTCAGTTACAAAGAATAATCACAAAAAGTAGAATGTCAGGAATTTATTTTAAATTTCATTATTTGATATTGCATAATGATTACAAAATAAAAAATTATACAAATATAAATATATAAACAAACAAATTAACAGATACACAATATAAATAACAGTAAGTTTATAAAAAAAATAAGTTAAAAGTTCATAAAAATCCTTACTGTATTAAGATCTACCATTGTTCTTTTAGTCTTTCTGTATCTCAAACATTGATGACTTCATCAATGATATAATGTTTCTTAGCACTTTGGTGACAATGCAATCTGAACTTCTCTACAATCTACCCCTTAATAATTCATAATTTTATTAAAAGTTTTCATATTTTTAAAAATTGCGATATTTTCGTTATAAAATATATATTCAGGAAACTGCTTTACGTATAATATTATAAAGAAAATAAAAAAATATATAAGAAATGAAAACAAAGCAGAAGGTTTATATCAATAAATGAATAAGCCGTAGCAGTGTCTGCAAGGGAGACCAGTTACGCTCGACTCTGGTCTTTTTAAAACCATCCCATCCTTGTATTTGTCAAAGACTAATCAGCAACATCATACAGAGTAAAGATATAATAAAATCAATGATTATTAGATGAGAAATGTGGCTGATTTTTACAATTCAATATAATATAAAAAAATTAGAATAAATGTAAATTTTCTTTAAAAATGTGACAAATTAAAAATAAAAAATTATAACAGAGAAGATAGATATAAAATACATAAAAATTATTTCATTTTATCTAAGAATAATATTTTTTTGTTGATAAACAAAATATATAGAATTAAATTAATTTTGATGGCCAAATTTGCCAAAATTGGAAACTTTTTATACAATTGGAAATTATATGATAAAAGGATCACATTATGAAAATTTCAAGAACAAACTTTAAAAATTAGATACTTAAAATTGAAAGTACTTAACTTTAAAAATAACGAAAATAGTTTTTATTCTAATAAACTTGCTAACGTTTTCGGTCATAGACCATCATCAGGCACAATCACCAAATCAAACAGAATTCTAGAATAGAATGTTACATACGTTCCTATGAACGGAATACAATTTCAGAATACAATTGTTTAAATTCAAACTAGAATTTTAAATTATAAAATGGAGTGTTGACTTCAGAATACAATTGTTTAAATTCAAACTAGAATTTTAAATTATATAAGTCAGTTGACATAAAAAGGATTAATGATAATTAAGGCAGAGTTAATTTTTAACATTTACACAATATTACATATTTACAAACCTTAAAACTAAAGGTATAATTAAACAAATTATGCATCAGTTACACAACCAGTCTATTAGTTTACGTTTTCCTCTGAAGTATAATTAATTCTCTCTTCTATCATTAAGATTGCTATAACATAAAGCAATTAAAAATAGTAAGTGATATACAGGTACTCCTCACTTAATGACTGGGTTTCGTTCTCACGACTCGGTCATAGAACGAATTGGTTGGTAAGCGAAAAACTTGTTCCTATATTAAAATATTGGAAACAAATTTCAAATTAAAAATTTATATCTTAATTATGCACAAAGTACAGTATTTTTCTTCAGTTTTTTTGGAACTACGAGTGCGGGGAAATTACAAACAAAAGTCGTAAGCGATGCGTATGAGCAAACAACCAAATATTCCATTAAATAAAATAGTCTTAAGCTCGGACGTAAGTTCAAGCAGTCATTAAACAGGTAGGTTGTTAAGTGAGAAGTACCTGTATATATTTAAGCCTAACAACTTAATGTTACAATATCAGTTTGATTATTAATACATCCTTCAAAAGATAGTGTGAGAAATCCTGCTGACATCTGAGAGAGAGAGAAACTTTTTGCCAACATTAAATACTATTCATTTTGAATTAATACATACACTAAATATGAAATGTCTAATTGTCCATATGTCTATTTGACACAGCTCACAAATCTCACAGTTCTTTATTTGTTGTCATCTGCCATTGCCATCAGTCATCTTTGTCAATTGGCTATCGTCGCCATTGCCATCTTGGCCATTATTGTTGGTCGTTTTTGTCATACACTATATCCATTGGCTGCCCCCTATGGGACATGTTGTGTTCCCTGATGTTAAGCTTGCATGATTGTTTTTCTTTTGTAATTCTTGTAAAACTATATCAGATCTTCAACTCTTCTAATCTTGCCTCTTGCAAGGAAATATCAGCATTTATACTCTTTTGCTGAGCGGGAACTTTCTCATGGTAATGAACAAGGAACTAAAGAGTAGTTCTGCATCCATTAAAAATGATGAATCTTTATCAACTTTTATAATCTAAAATAATTACTTTCTGTTTTTATATTTAAATTTTAACATAATTTTATAATTTTTCTACAAAATAAGGAAGTGCTGTTGCAGGTCTTTGGAATCTCACACATACAGTGGATTCTTGATTTTACAAACTTGTATGGACCCCGAAAAAAGGTCATAAAATTTAAAATTCATAAATAGGAATGTCATTAACATTACGGACTTTTCGGGACCAACTAAATAGTTCATAAAAATGTGAATCCACTGTATACATACATACATACATTTCATTTTATTACAATAACTATGTAATAATTTTGCACAGATTCTTCAAGAATGCTAGATAAGTTTTGGACTGTCAAATATCTGTTGATAATATATAAATATTTTATTCTTTTAAAATAATATAATCCATTTTAAATGTTGTATTATTGATAAAACTGTTAATTATCAATATTACCAATAAAACTTTGTTTGTGTGTATGTGTATGTGTTCAATTAGCATTCTGATAAAGCAAAGAGTTTAGCAAACGTTAAATAGTAATATAATTGAAATAATGTATTTTTATATAGATAATTCAGATAAATCTTATTAAAACAAATACTTTGTATTCTAATAGTTTTTGCTTTAATAATATCTGTTAGAACACATTAAAAATTAAGATTTTAATGTTAAGAATATGCATTACATTTGTTAGTAAGATTCCAATCTTTTAAATAATTGTGTTCAGCTATTTTCTTACAAATGATTTAAATTATAATTGTTAATTATATAAAATAGGATGTCCATTATTAAATCTAATCTAATAGCTAATTAGCTTTATTAAATTTAATCAAAGGTGGAACCATTGTATTTCTTACTATTATTTTTTGAAAGATTGAATCGGAAGTGTAAGTATTTTTACCCTTAACTCAAATAAAATACTAACTTAATAAATATAATAGGAAATAAGTAGATATAAAAAAAGATTTGGGTTTGATTTTTCACAAATTTTGCATTAGTAAAATACATATTTTTATGAATATATGTGTATAACTTTTTCATTCAAAAATTAAAAAGATATTTAGAACTGTAATATAGAATGTCATATAAAATCTTCCATATACAGGGTGTTTGTTACCACACATACCACCCTTTTTCTCAGAAATGTGATGAGATAGGAAGTGGGGGAAAAAATTTTGATTTCCAAAGTATATCTGAAGAATCAAATTGGCATGATAAAAATTTTGTGGGCCCATCAAAAGCACAAGGGGTCAACTTTAAAATCTCCAATGGAAACATATGCCAATTTTGGCATAATTGGATAGAATTGTAAAAAACAAACAACTTTTGAAAGTTTTTAATACAGAGGGCATCTGTGTACATCCATGGTGCTCATAAAGGCTGAAACAAGTCCAGAAACCCTTGTTCTTGAGTATGGCTCCATGCTGAACTGTGATGGCGAGACTTGTCACACCTGCAGTTTGAGTGCTACTACCAAGTACCAGAATTGGCCTTAAATTTACATAATACTGCTCTTTGCTGCTTCAATAATGTTATGCAATGTACACAGATGCCCTCTGTCTGATTTTTATTCTTCTTACTGCTTGGATAGCCCAATCGGTGGTACATGTGGCAGCATCTTTTTTTTTGTGATATCTCTCAATCTATAGATGATGATGATAAAATTTTCAAAACAAAAGTTGTTTGTTTTTTATAGTTTTATCCAATTATGCCAAAAGATTGGAGATTTCAACCCCTTGTGCCCCTACTTCTGATGGACCCACAAAATTTTTATCAAGCCCATTCGAATCTTCGGATATACTTTGGAAATCAAAATTTTTTCCCCTACTTCCTATCTCATCGCGTTTCCAAGAAAAAAGAGTGGTATGGGTGGTAAGAAACACCCTGTATATTTATCATTGTTATGGCTATCAATTTCTGTTTCTGTTTATTTATGTAACTTTTAACATTCCTTATCCTTATTCTTTATAGCAGTGAGAAGATTGTCTATTTCAAAATATTTATGTAATAAATTTAAAAATTTCTTTTAAATGATATATATGAAATGACAATAAAAAGTCAAGCAAGGTTTTAATAAATTAGTTTTTTAGCTTGTAAAATTTTCCTAAAAATTCTATAATAATTCTAAAGTAAACATTATTTCCAAAGTAATAGAACTTCAAGTTCACTAAGTTTTATTGTCTCATATACTTGTAATAAGTGTTGTCATACCCTAAGCTATGGCACCTCAACTTACAGTACTTCAGACTTACATTTTGAATTGTCAGCATTTTCCACAGTTTCAGTATTTATTTTGCAGTTACAGCTCTTCAGCAACATATTTTTAAATTAATAAAAATGCTTACTTTTTCAAAGTAAGGCCTATAATATTTCTTGTTTCAAATGCTTCATTTATGTTATTTATGCATATATATAGTAATCATAGTGCATTACATGTGTCAATAAATAAAAAAAGATTGTGCTTCAACTTTGCTCTCAAATTAGTTTTGAGTTATAACATCAATCTAGAACTTAAGGTAACATAACTCCAAGATATGCTTTTATGAGACTATTCATATACTAAAAAGCAAATATAGAAACATTATTATTTTTAATATGAAAAACAATATTATTTGTAAAGATAATGTAATTTTTTTTGCATTATTTTTTGTTACGAACGATGCTTCGGTTCACGAACGACTCGCAGCGCACAAAATCCTGAGCACAGCCTCGTCCCCAGCAGATCCAGTTCGCCCAGCTCATATGGGTACAGTAAAGTTCCAACAAGTGTTGATATTAAGTTTTTTTCTTTACTTAATTAAATTTATCCCTTATTATTGCTCCCAAAAAAGTTAAAAGTGTTAGTGAAGGTGGTGTTAAACATGCTTTCTTCTAATATTACTGTTATATTTATTTCTTTTCTGTATTATTTCCACACACAAAGCCATAACATGTTAAAAATTTTTTCTAGGAAAAAAACGTATTATTTGGATTTACATTAATTGCAATGAGAAAAATTGATTCGGATTACGAACTTTTCGGATCACGAATAGGGTCAAGGAACGGATTGTGTTCGTTAACCGAAGTATCACTGTACTTCACTTTAAATTATAAAGCTAATGAAACTGACCAGGAAAACTTATTTTTGAGAGATCTTTTCGAGAGGGAAGGAATTTATCATTTATCAAACAAATTCATAAACAATATCTAACAAGTAAGAGACAAACAGATTCAATGAGTGGAGGTCATGGATTCTGATCAAGGTAAACCAGTAAAGCTTTGTTATAACAGTTTTCTCTGTCAATCCCATCTAAAGACAATATCTCCTTCCTTGACTTATAAAGAGCAGATTTTCGAATTGAACCTTTTCTTCAGTTTGACATAATCGAATGATTTAAAGAAAATAAGAAGTTTTTAATAGTTAACATAGTGCTTAACAACTTTCGCTTAATATCGCTTCGGTTAGTCTCATTTTGTTGCAATTTTTCTCTTCTAGTCTTTTCTCTCGTTTTATATACATGACTGGGTTAATGTTAGTGTCTTTACTTTTCAATATTTTAGACTTTTTCTGGTTTAATGCAGCAAAAGAAACTAAAGAAAATATAAAGAGAAAAATGTTCTCTCTCTCATAGGTAGCCTCTATTAAAGTTAGCATTAGATGTTTGGTTTAGCTTTATCTTTTATTTTAGTTATTTTTATTCTCTATTACTTGTCATCTATTTATATTTCTTATGATTATTTGGATTAATAAAATAATAATACAGATAATTATAAAATAAATATAATCACAAATTATTTTATATAAATAAATATTATATTATTTAATGGTATACAGTTTAATTGTCGATTATTTCCACTGTTCGGTCACTTTTTGGATCTATGATCGCTTACTCATGCTCATAATTTTTCGATTATCGTCCTAACGTATATCCATCTAAATACAGTATCATTCGCTGTACTGCAGCAACAACACGGTCTAAACTGTTCCTATTATCAGGACCAAATGTTTCAATACAAAGGCACTCGTAATTTTTCCACTTCGCCTACCCATAAATAAATATGCCATTAAATACATAATTTGCTTTCTATTCGGAGTGAATTGAAATAGCCGAAATTTTTATTTGAACTATTAAGTAACATAAGAAACAGCTATACCAGTAGTTCTCAATCTATTTTTTCCCCGGGCGGCCTACATTTGTTTATTACATTAAGTGGGCTACATGCATTTATTTGCTACATTAAGCGGGCCGCAATATGCTGTATCAGCAGTCTGCAATCGGTTAGTGTCACGTGAAAAAAGTCTGATTTCTAAAAAATCGCCTACAAAAAACTCTTGACTCCTCAAATCATGAATGCCATAGATCAGTATTTTCCAAACAGGCCTATAATGACCTGTAAAATTTTATGAGTGCATCAAGAAGGATCTAGAAAATTGGGAATATTCTAATTTTTTCAGAATTAAAAAAAATTTTAATATCAGAATTTTTTTTATTGTGGGAAAATAATTCCGCGCTTTCATTAAATTCATGACTCTGCTTTCCGGGCCACACGTAAAAGCTTGCCGGGCCACATGCGGCCCGTGAGCCTCATGTTGAGAATGGCTGAGCTATAAAGTATACAGGAATATTCGTTATTACGGCAGTTATGTTCAAAACACCGCTGTGAAGAGAATCACAACTTTTTTTCATTTGTTAATACATATAAAAGCTTAAAAATATATTTATACTATTATTCTTTAAGTTCATAATTGTGCTAGACCTAAAAACTCAACAAGATGACCGCGATTTAACAGATTGGCATGTCATCTTGGAGAATCCAGCTTCAATTCGGGTCTCACATCTTAATTTTTCAAAATGACTGTGTGTTAATTTATGTTTTTTATTTCATTTCTAAGTTATATTTTGTCGATAATTTTCATTTTCAAGTTTAAAAATAAAACATACAATATAATTCAGAAGCGCTGTAAAAGGAGATATACTTGTTCTTTCAAATTTGTGAAATCAATTTATTGATTTGTTCTTTACAAAAGTCTTTTATTTCAATTTTGAATTCATGAATAAACAATTAGAAATTTATTGGACGTGATATTTGATTGTTGTGAGGAAATTTTTTAATGTCCATTTACAAAGCAAATAAGTTATTCTTTGGTACATTTACAATATGTAATTTTAAGTTTCCATAATTAAAAATGTTTTCTTCAGTATTCTATTTAATTTTATTTTTAAAAATAATTATTAAATTACGTAAAACGAAATTTCTTTTTAAATATGACATCACAAAATTTACTTTTTAAATTAAACTAATTATAATGCCTAACATATACAGTACATATTATAAGTTTGAAATTCTGTATTATTGGTGACATTTTGTATAGCGGAAAGTCGATTAAAAATCTCTGGATGAAAGTTTCAAGCTGCTACGGATAGGTTACCGGTCTGTTACCGCAATAGGTGAAAACCATTTCGGAATAGACTGTACATAATGAGATCCTATCAGTATCGATTACCTCGTTTAGTCATCCATTATTTCGATTTTCCCGCGCGTACTTGGTCCGAACTAGTTATGTCTGTCGCCTGAAATATCCAGCTTGCTGAATACGGCTTTTGTCGCAGGACACGCCCCATAAGACAACCTAAAGCGATTTCGAAGAGACACAATGGCGATCAAAGCTTGTTTAAAGGTCATTCCTAGGCGTGAATGCGTGCGAAATCGACTCGTTTCGGCCCAGCCTGGAATGAAAGATCGATCAAGAGTACGTTGAGATGTTCATGATTGATTAATAAAAAATATCATTGATTTGTAATTTTCAATAAAAAATAAATGGAAAATAATAAACGCCATCGATTAAAATATGGATGAAAAAATATAGAATTCAAATTATTAACTAGAAAAAAGTAACGATTAATTGAATTTACGAACTTATTTCTTCATTTCTAAAATCGTTGCTTAAGAAATTTTTGTTTTCCTTTTTGAGCATTTTATTTTTTATTTTTTAATTAATTTTCTTTCATTTGTACTTTTTGAACGGAAAAATTCAATTTTAATTTCGATACTTTTCGGATAAACAATACAGTATAATATTTTATAATTTGTTGACTGTATAAACAAAATATATTAGATTTAATATTAAAATATCTGATCTAAATATTTTATTTTATAAAATTGGAAAAATTGTTAAATTTTCCGGATAAAAATAAACTCAGTAAATCGATATGTTTTCATTACTTGAATAGACTGCATTTAATTATATTATGTAAATATTTGAGATGGAAATTAATATCGAACTCAAACAATATAAGAATAAATTTTCCAGTTAAGCTTAAAATTAAAATATTATTATCAATATAATGCCTAACATATACACTATTATAAGTTTGAAATTCTGTATAATTGGTAGCAATTTGTATAGCGGAAAGTCGATGAAAAGTCTCTGACTGAAAATTGTAAGTTGATGAAATAAGAAAACTAATTATTCAGTTATATTTTAATAGTAATCATTTTATTTATAAAAATTATAATCGATATTTAAAAGTTATAAAATATGAAAAATGTTCAAAGAAATATTACTCTCATCATTCCTCCTATTAAGGTAAGAAATATTTTGAAAATTAGATAGAATGTTGCGGAATAATTCTAATACATAAAATAATTATTTACGAATCGTAAAATTCTTTGTTTTATGTAAAGTATGGTAATTTTTAATAGCAATTAAACTCTATATTACGTTACTTGATATTTAAAAAGATTAATTATGATTTTGTTAAATTACATTTTAAAAACAATAATGAATTTGTTAATAAAATGATTATTTATAAATATTTTTTATTTATAAGCCATTAATCAACGTTACTTATAAGTTTTCAGGCGTGATAGAACTAACAAAGACAAAAAACGGTTTCGTTAATTCAGGATATATTCCAAAATTTCTTCTTCTTCTTCAAGAATACCTCGGCTATAGGTAAATAATTGAAATTTTTAAATTATATAAGTGTATGAAAACAATTTCTAATAATAATTTTCTAATAATTATTTTAAATTTCAGTTACGAAATCAATATAATTCCGCATAATTTAATTATTGAACATCTCCAAAATAATGTAAGATAAATGAAATTTTTAAATTATATAAGTGTATGAAAACAATTTCTAATAATAATTTTCTAATAACTATTTTAAATTTCAGTTACGAAATCAATATAATTCCGCAAAATTTAATTATTGAACAACTCCAAAATAATGTAAGATATAAAAGCAAATTTTATTTTATATAACTTATAGTAGATTTTATTAAATTCATTATTGTTTTTCATTTTAGAAAACTGACTTGGCACTACCGGTAACTCAGACTTTCGAAAGATCGAAAATCATGAAATTTTCTTACCCATTAACTATCGATGAAATAAAATTTTTTGTTGCAATGCCAGCAGAATTGTCGAAAATTACTGCAATAATTTATCCATTTCTTATTCAGGTATGCAATATATTAATTGTTATTAAATTAACATAACTATTTAGTTGGCGGGATAGGCATGATGGAACCGTGCTATGTTTCATTGCTGAAATATTTATATAATATATTATGTAATTATGTTTCCCTGTTGAAATATTTTCCCGGGTCCCACACTTCCAGATTTTTTCAGGACTGATCCGAGTCATGCTCGTTGAACCCCATTTTTAGTCTGATGATTGACCTCACTAGGGGTGTAGACCAGGGGTGGGCCCGGGTCCCACGCTTCCAGATTTTTTCAGGACTGATCCGAGTCATGCTCATTGAACCCCAACCTTAGTCTGATGATTGACGGTGGGCATTATTTTCTGCCGAGAGCCGGATTAACAATCTTCAGGATGAAGCGGGCCGTAAAAAATTGAAATATACCTAAGACCGAATGCTCATTGAACCCCAACCTTAGTCTGATGATTGACCTCACTAGGGGTGTAGACCAGGGTGGGCAATTGTTTTCTGCTGAGGGCCGGATTAACAATCTTCAGGATGAAGCGGGCCGTATAAAAATTGAAATATACCTAAGACCGAATTTAACCTTATGTTGCCATTATGTAATGAAATTATTGATGATAACATTAGCTAATCTATTAATAATTAATAAAACTACTTAACATAAAATGACTACTCAAGTTCAAGGAATATGTTTGTGATTCTTACACAAACATATTCCTCTCACCATCACATGGGACAAGAATAATGGTTACGCCAATTTATCCGCACACGTTCTTGTCAATTTCACTATCTGTGTATAGGTTGAGCCAATTTATCTGCTCCTTCTTAATCACGCTATCGTGTGTAGCAACTTTTGTGATACTTACACAAAGAATATATTCATGTATCAATATTATTTTTTATATATATACTTTTCTTGTGTTTTTTTCTTAGTTTTTGTTTGTATGCAAAGAGTTCAAAAATATACTTAGAAAAAAACAATAATGAATTTGTTAATAAAATGATTATTTATAAATATTTTTTATTTATAAGCAATTAATCAACTTTACTTATAAGCTTTCAGGCGTGATAGAACTAACAAAGACAGAAAACAGTTTCGTTAATTCAGGATATATTCCAAAATTTCTTCTTCTTCTTCAAGAATACCTCGGCTATAGGTAAATAATTGAAATTTTTAAATTATATAAGTGTATGAAAACAATTTCTAATAATAATTTTTTAATAACTATTTTAAATTTCAGTTACGAAATCAATATA
>AYEL01015945.1:0-12533 GCA_000484575.1 Olivierus martensii | reverse complement strand
TTTTTTAAATAATAAAGAATATTTATTCTTCATTACTGTACGCTACTGCTATTTTGAATGTATATTGAATATTCTGAGTTCTGGTGGTTGAGTAATGTAACCTCCATTTATAACATTGACCCTATGGAAATTCCTGTTCTGAGTTATAATGAATTCGGACTACGATCGAAATTTTCGAACGCAATCCTGTCGTAAGATGAGAAATTCCTTTATTGAAAATTGAAACAAGTAATTTGTTTATTTACAGCAGGGATGTCAAACTTTTTCTATGTATGGGCCACATTTAAAACTTTCGAACTAATGCGGGCCACATTCAAGAGAAAAAAGAAACGAAATATATGTAAATCACAATTATTTATTCATATATAATTATAAATTAACATAGGTCTACTTTATGTGACTTGAACTGATGTGAATGTAATACATCCGAAATATTTGTGTCGGCCGGATGGCCGCGTGGTTAAGCTTGAAAATTGAAACAAGTAATTTGTTTATTTACAGCAGGGATGTCAAACTTTTTCTATGTACGGGCCACATTTAAAACTTTCGAACTAATGCGGGCCACATTCAAGAGAAAAAAGAAACGAAATATAGGTAAATCACAATTATTTATTCATATATAATTATAAATTAACATAGGTCTACTCTATGTGACTTGAACTGACGTGAATGTAATATATGGCCAGCCTGTGATGGGCTCTATAAGTGTGCGCTGCCAGATAATGAATATCCCATGAGGAGATGGCGGCTTAACCGAACTAACCTAACCTAACCGAAATATTTGTTTGAATATTAGTTACTGCTAATTTAAAAATATTTTTCTGATGTGTGCTTGTTAGCCAATTTCTTATTTTACTTTTTACTAAACTCATTGTGAAAAAAATTATTCACATACATAAGATGTAGAAAATAACGATTGGATTTTTGCTGCATACTTAAGTTGGGTTAAGTTAGGTTAGTTAGATTAAGCCGCCATTACCATGTGGAAATGGCGCTTTATCCACTTATGGCCACTTATTAAGCCTGTCACAGGCTGACCAATATCCATGATGGGGTCAACCGGATAGTTGAATGATGGGGTTGAAACCGAGCCCGTCCCTCCTGTAAAACTGGAGATGCGGGATCAGGATGGACGTGTGGGAAGCTTTACTACACGTCCATCCGGCTGACATTTAAGTTGGGAAATTGATTTTTTTGATAAAGTTTTATAAAAAACATATTAAATTTTTCCATCAAAAGTATCTTCCAAATATAAATTCTTTTATGTCCATCCGGCTGACATTTAAGTTGGGAAATTGATTTTTTTGATAAAGTTTTATAAAAAATATATTAAATTTTTCCATCAAAAGTATCTTCCAAATATAAATTATTTTATAAAGTCTATTATCTCCAATTGAAGTGCATTTGGTGCATTTTCTATATTTGCTAAAAAGATGTTATAAAAATCCCTATTCTTTTTTTCTCTGTTAAAGAATTTTTTATTTTATTAATTATGTAATATTTTCTGCGATGCGGGGCACAAAATATTAATGAGAATCGCGAATTGCCTATCCCTTATTTACAGCAAGAAATTCTTGCAATAGTTATAATTTTAAATTGATTCTTATTTTGATCGCCAATAATATAACATAAACAGAGTTTAAAACAGAATTAGGGGTTTTAAAAATCTTTCAAATATCGCATCTATGATAAAACATCATTTCCAGATAACAGATTAGCCTCTGTTATATCACTACCTAAATAATAAAGAATCTAAAATAAATTTTAAAACAATTGATATCTGTCCTCGCAGATTTCAAAAAAATTAAAGATCAATAAAATCCTCCAATATTTTCAGCCAACATTTGCTGCTATTATCCAAATAATATGAATATACAATATATCCATTACTTCGAATAAATCAAATAAGTCCATATCGGTGGCAACTATAAAAATATTGATTTATCTAGTTGTGCGGAAATAAATTTTATATAAATGTTAATAAATCTTTCATTAAATAGTGTATTCCTACACAATTTATTGATAATAATTTTGAATCTTTTTTAAAAATTCCGATTAAATTTTGAAATAAAAGGAAAATAAACGGACTTCAAGGTCAATTATAATTTAATTTTTTAAACATCTAAAAATATTTGAAATGTAATATACTATACTACTCGTATATATACTACTCGTAGTTGCATCCATTCAAGTATAGATGGAACGTCTTGGTGTGAATGCGTTCTTCTAAAAGTCACTTAGTTTATCCCCGACAATGAATGTATTGTCATGGCTGTGAACATATACAGTACATAATTTCAGCTGGCTCGGATAATGTAACTCGGATAATCAGGAATTTAAATATATATATATATATACAGGGTGTCCCACTCATAAGGGGCCCCAGGAAAAGTGTTATAAAAATCTTAATAAAAGAGGATATGAAATCAAATTTGTGCATGACATACCTTTATGGTTGAGAAATGAAGGTACATTATAAGAGGTGCTGTAAGTGACATCCCCCACCTGTATACACAGTTCAAAATGGCGTTGCATATTCGTGAATGTTGCTGACAGCGTATTTGGCGTGACTGCCAGGATTTCACGGCAGATATTCTCTCTGATACCAGCAAGATGGGGCAACATACCACACTTCTAAAGCGAGTATGGCTGCGGTGGAATCACTTTTTCCTGACAGAGTGATTTCTAAAGGATTATGGCCCCCAAGGTTACCTGACTTGACCCCCTGATTTTTTTCTGTAGGGTCACCTTAAAGGTAAAATGTACAAGAACAAACCACGCACCATCGACGAGTTACGTGAGAAAATCCGCCATGAAATCCAGGCAGTTAGGCCCAATACTCTGGCAGTAACATTCACGAATATGCAGCGCCGTGTTGAACTGTGTATACAGGTGGATGGAGGTCAATCCTAGCACCTCTTGTAATGTACCTTCATTTCTCAACCTTTTAAGATATGTCTTGTACAAATTTGGCTGGCAGTAACATTCACGAATATGCAGCGCCGTGTTGAACTGTGTATACAGGTGGATGGAGGTCAATCCTAGCACCTCTTGTAATGTACCTTCATTTCTCAACCGTAAAGATATGTCTTGTACAAATTTGATTTCATATCCTCTTTTAAGATTTTTATAACATTTTTCCTGGGGCCCTTTACGAATGGGACACCCTGTATATGTATGCATGTGTATATACATATATATATAAAAAATTTCCAACGTGGCACGCATACCATAGTTTCCCTACTCTTGTATTATATCTTATAATATATTCTAATTTAAATTTTCTTATCATTTATATAGGTATGGATAGCAATATTTCTTTCTTTCATAATCTCAGTGATTGTATTTACTATAATATTTCGGAAGGATTCAAAATTATATAAAAGGAAATTGATAAAAGTCAACGAAATTGGATGGGCACTTTTGGGATCATTTACTGCTAAAGGTTATTCAATATATTCACTATTTTATTTTAATTATAAATATAGGAATGCAATTTTAACATATTTTTGAATGTTTTAGGAAATGAATTATTCTTTCCATCTGGACAATCTTGCAAACTTCTGGTTTCAGGATGGCTCCTTGCAATTTTCGTCATTACTTCTAGTTATAGTGGCGCATTAATGTCTTTTATTTCATTTCCTGGTAGAGAATTTGTTCCTTGCACATTTCCTGAATTAATGAAGTTGGCCAACAAAGGAGATTATATTATTAGTTCGGATCATAATGCTCCAATCATAAGATTTATTTCAGTAAGTATCAGTAATTTCTTTCGATAAATAAAATCGTGATATTTTTCTGTTTATGTGTCATGTAATTTGTATAAAAACAGAGCGCTGATTTTATCTTCATTCGCTGATCAGAAATGTTTAGCAAAAATAATTCTTTCAATACATATATAATAAGTATATTTCTTATGGATATCGAAATTCTTGGCTGAATCATCTTGTAGAAATTTAGTACATTAATTATTTTGACAAACTTAAATTTTCAGATCAGAATTGTATACCTGATAATTTTATCATTTCTTTCATTCTTTATCTGCCGAATGGCCGCGAGATAAAGCATTCGCTTACCACCTTCAAGGTGGTAAGCGAATGCCACACCTCGAGTTTTTCAACAGACGGTCTGGTCCTAGACAATTTAATTCCATTCTTCAAGATTCTGTTGATCCCACCATGGGCGTTGGCTAGCCTATTATGAGCACTGCGCGAGATAAATTATATTTCATGAGAAATATGATGAGGAAACTTAATTAACTTTATTTCCTCACATCTAATAATTTATATTATTTTATATTCTATGTAAATTATTTATGATAGCCCTATATTTGTAGTCGGAATATAATTTCATATAAAAGAAAATAATTTTTTTAATTTTTCATATAATTAAAAATGCTATTTTCAAAATGTATTTTCTGGTAAAATAAATGTATTTTCTTCTGATGGAATTTTTTTAATATCTAGATTGTTAATATTTCATTGAAATAACTATTTTTTAACTATTTCAAAATATGTTAATTTTGATTATTGAAAATTTTCTTCACTTATTGATATCCATTATTGAAGGATGACTAAAGGCTCATCAGTATTAAAGTGAAATGTTGAATCTTTAAATAATGGATAAACAAGTGATTCTATTATTAAAGCAATGTTAAAGTTTTAAAAAATATATTTTTAAGTTAAAAAATTACTTTAATTACTTTAATCTCAGAATATATTTTGGATCAAGTCTTTTTTGATGATCAATAAATAGTTTTCTCCTGCTCTGAAAGATTGAGTGAATTTTATATATGCATTAATTTGATAAAAAAAAGTATAGAATATAGCATAAAATTATTGGCAAGTTAATTCAGTAAAAGATCATAGGAAAAACCTTGTTAAGGTTACATTCTTTATGAAACATATAGCGTTCTTCAACTCTGATGTGCTGCTTGTATAATACCTTGAGTTTTATGGTGTCCTTTCTCTCCATTGCTGGTTCAATAAAACTTCACGATAGCTTTTTAGCACTATCTGTTTTTATTAATAATCTTTAATACACAAGTAGAATTCTTGTATTAATCTTTAATACTTAGCTCACGTAACAGGAAAAGTTTTTTAATCAATTAAAACGTTTTCCGCCTATCTTAGAGGCTGAAAATGTTTTAATTGTTTAAAAAATGTATACTATCAGTCTCTAAGATAGGTTGATAGCATAAAATTATTTTTACCCTGGACTTTTTTATACAGGTAGGCCTCGATTAGTGCGACTTCGAATAGTGCAAATTTGATTAATGCGACTTATAAAATTGATACCGTTTTTCGGTTAGTGCAAGAAAATATTCGATTAGTGCGAGTTTTAAGCACAGACCAGTCTTACTAACAAAGCTCCTTTTATGATGTCAATTAACAAATTACCGTTAATTTTCGGTTAGTAAAACCGGACGAGGAGCAGTTCAAGAACGGTCACACGATTTTGAAGGGGTGAAACATCAGAAAGATGGGCTTTTTGCCGTTAACTGTTTAACATTACTGTACTATTATTTAGCTTTGCTATCGTATACATACAGTATAGTACAGAATTTTCTCTTTTAAAAAGTATCGAAATGGATAAAAGGAAGAACACTTTTGATGATAAAACAGGAAACGAAAAAAAGAGAAGTGATTACGCTACAGCAAAAAATGGATGTGATTGAGCGACATAAAAGCATTCTTTGTTAAATTTTTTTAAATAAGGATATCTTTACAAATTTATTTGCCTATTATATTGCTGTACTACCGATATTATTTATTTTCTTTTGTTTATTATCTGATTTCTTTATTTAAAATAAAACTTGTGAAAAAAATTTGTTTTTGTTATCTTTTGGTGTCGTATTCTGCTAATAAACAAATAGAAAACTTGTTAAAAATTTCTCATTGGTTCATTAACTTTGCTTATTAATTCTATCTGGAACTAATTTACTGATTTAATAAAATTGCAATGCTTAATTGCAAATCAGACTATTCGAGATTTTTTCGTGGAACCAATTATTCGCACTAATCGAGGCCTACTTGTACTTAAAATTTTAAATAAACATCATAAAATGTTATACTCCTTCCGTATTGAAATGATTGTCCAATTTATAAATTTGCATCAGATTAAGGAGATGGAGGCAGGAAGAATGGTTTTTAACATGTTACTTTCTATAAAATAGAATTTTGATACTATATGTGGAGTTATTTTCTTTCTTTTTCTAAAGCGATGGGGAAGAAACACAAGTGATGTCTGAAGATAGAAATGCAATTCTGCATGAGCTATATTGAGAAACTTTAAAAATGAAAGACCTAAGCATGGTATTATAGCAGCTCTTGGCTACATAGCCGTCTTCAGACCCAATATAATAACAGGCCTGAAGATGGCTATGTAGCCGAAAATGTTTGCAAGTGTTTTATTTTATTTTTATTAAAAGTCATATGTCATACTGCAATTTAGTGCTGTTAATTCAATTCATTTAACATAAGTGATATAAGCAGTTTAAAGTTTCTAAGTATAGCAGCTATCATTAAAAAACATGATGTGTCAGCCAAAACTGTTTCTGGGATATAGCAACTAGCCAAACACTGCTATAACAGAGAAGCTGCTAATGTTGAGGGAAAATTAAATAGCATGTAATATAACACTACATGCACTGGTTATTATTTGAAAGTTAAATAAATGCTTATTATACTTGTATAGTTGTATCATACTTAATAAATTATGCTTACACCTCGAAATTAATGGTAAGAGTGGGTATAAAACATTATTTTTTAAAATGGGACAGTCATTTCGATACAAATCATGCAAATAGGACAATTGTTTTGATATGGAGAGAGTATTAGACATTATAAAATATTAATATTGAAGAAGTTCAGATTATCTGATGTTTTTTTTTTATTGTATAACATTTTGCATTATGCATGATCTTTTAAAATATATGTTTGCTTTAGAAAATTGTTACTTAATTTACTTACTTAATTTGTTACTAAATTTATTGTTATTAATTTAAATTCTTTTACTGTATTAGGAGCTTCTTTAACTGGAGCAGAACCACATGAACTTCAAGAAATCTTAGAAGAAACAGATGTAAATTTTAATTTATACTAAATGTCCTTTCTTATAATAACAATAAAATAATTTAAATAATTTTTTTATTAAATTTTTATTTAGATTCCGAAAAGATTAATGTTAGCATTATCTTTATTGAAAAAAGAACTAGAACTTAGTAGATTACAGCAAAAAATAGGAAAAGAGGTGAGAATATTATATATTCATAATTCTGAAAATAAATAAAATAAGAGTTTTATGAATTTATAGATCTTAATTATTTTGTTATTTTTTGAAAGGTTGAGGAAAAAGTAAAAAATATGCATCGTCGTTATATGCTGCAAGAACAATTAAAAGCTATTAAAAAAGAACTAGGAATGGAGAAAGATGACAAAGATGCTATCGAAGAAAAATTCAGAGAAAAGTTAAAGGTATGATTATTTAAAGCATTGACATTACTGAAAAGTTAAATTTTCAGTAATTGAAATTTAAATCAGATTCCAACTGAGAAATATATGTTCTTTTTAATTTAATATTTCTAACCATAGATATTACTATGAACTCTGTTGTGATTCTTTTTTTTTTTTTTAAATTTGAAAATAAAGTGGCATGTTTGAATGTGCTAACATTTATAATTCTTGTAACTAGAGAAGCACTAGTTTTACATAATAGATTAAATTATTTACAGCTCTTTTTATCAGTACAAAATTTTATTAATTGATTTTAATGAAAATGGAAATATTTTCAGTTTTCAAATAGAAACTATCCTTAGCTATACATGAATAAGATAAGATATAAAAATTTTTAACAAGAGTTTGATTCATATGTATAATTGAAATGATTCTAGAATAAATTATTTTTAAACAAAAATATTTTAAAAATGTGGTTTGCACACAATGATATAGCAAATGATGTTAATACAGTTTTTTACAGTATTTATAGATTAAATTACAAATCTAATACATTACTATATAACAATTCAGAATTTTTTATTTATACAATACTCTACCATTTTTGGTCAAAATCATAATTGATTCAATTGTTTTGCATATTTCAAGGTTAAGCAAGGTTTTATTATTTTAGCATCTTTCTGTTTAATTTCAATACTATTCTTATATGATCTTTTTGCTAATGCTGCAGTGAGTTCACATTTCCATTTTGCATTGACACTATTTTAATTACAATAATGAAGAATGCTTATTTGCTAGGATTACAAGAATGTTTCATGTTAACTGATTTTTTTGCATTAAATGGTTTCCATTATACAGTATTTTCTTGAATTAAAATAATTTTTGAATCATCATTAAATATAATGAACTAATTTATCATTAAATATATTGAAATAATTAATATTTAACTTGCTTAACCTTGAAATATGCAAAGCAATTGATCAATTATGATTTTGAAAAGATCAAAAACATAGCAGAGTATTGTATAGATAAGAAATTCTGAATTATTATATAGTAATGTATTAGATTTATAATGTAATCTGTAAATACTGTAAAATACTATATTATACACCATTTGCCACATTATATGTAAATCACACTTTTAAAATATTTTTGTTTAAAAATAATTTATTTAGAATCATTTCAATTATACATGTGAATCAAACTCTTATTAAACATTTTTGCATCTTATATTATTCATGTATAGCTAAAGATAGTTTCTATTTAAAAACTGAAAATTTTTCAATTTTCATTAAAATAAATTAATATTTTTGTACTGATAAAAAGAGCTGTGAATAATTTAATCTGAGTATGTCTAAGCATTGAATTGAGAAGTTTCTACATAATAGATACATGCAATTTATAAATGAAATATTTTGAAGAATAATTTTTATATCAAATTATATTTTTTTTAACAACCCAAAATGGGGACGTAATATTTTGCATATTATCATTACTCATATAGTTCTAAATACACCCAAAATTTGGTCCAAATCGGCATCGGACAATTCCCTTCCTTCCCTTGTTAGTTAGATTAAATATAACTCGGGAAAGATTGAAATTTATTTATATTGGAAAATTGTTAATTTTTTTGATAAATTTATTACAATAAATAAAATTATAAGTGAATTAGAATATAATATCCCAAAAATATAAAAGAATCTACATTTTGTGTAATAACAATATAAGAAAACAAAATAATGTGTGCTATTTTATTTTATTAATTATTACACTGTTATCAACAATAATTTTTAAATAAAAAAGAATCATAAGTTTTTAGCAGATTTTGTAACAGTTGGCTATTCAATAAATTTAAAGAAATTTAAAGAAGAACAAATAGCAAACTAAATAAATAAAGTATAAATAATACTAAAACTAATTTAGCTGCCTGTATCAAAAATAATTTAAAGGTGTAATCTTGACATTGATATAATAAATCTGTTCAAAACATCAGCATTAAGTAACTACTCTAGTTGTTTTGAGTTTTAATCATTTTATTAACAAAAGAAAAATGACATTAATGATAATCAAATTGAGTTTATTATTAATTTGATTGACATTGATAGCTGATGTTTTTGTTTGATAAGAAAGTGGTTAAAAACTCCAAATAATTAGAGGATATGATATTAAAATCAGCTGTGAATGTGTGTATTACACATGTTCACAGCTGATCATATCCTCTAATCACGTAATCATATCCTCTAATCACGTAACATCATATCCTCTAATCACGTAACATCATATCCTCTAATCACGTAACATCATATCCTCTAATCATGTAACATCATATCCTCTAATCATGTAATACAAATCCAATTTCAGCAGGAATAGGTTAATAGCCTGGAAATTAACATGCAGAAATAGCTTTAGCAAAAATGTTGTTTATTTCTGGATTGCCTAAACTGGAGTTGCTCTATGTTCAATTAAAAATGCATTTCTGTGATATTGCTATGCTTTTGGCAGTATTAGCCCTTGTAAATATTTTTTTACAAAGAAAAATCATATTTTGATCTTTTAGTTTATTGAATTCTTTTTGATAGCATTTAGAATTGTACAAAAATGAATCAGTTTATTCAGGCACTTGAAAACCTATACTTAAATAGTGATACTTACATATTATTCTTGAAAAAGTATCAAGTTATATTCATAATACTATGCTAAATTTTTTTAGTTGTATTTAAAATAAAAATAAAAACAGGCAGCATCCATTTATTTGTTTTCTAAGACTTGCCAATAAATACTGGATGGAGAAGAAGAGAAAACAGCAAGGAAAAAACAGAAAAACCTTGCAGCATTAATGTTTGGTACTAATGAAAATTAAAAAAAATCTTAAGAATAAATGAAATTATTGGATTCTTTGCAAAAATTTCTGGATTTTCTTGGTTTTCAGAATGATTGGGGTAATGCATTTTGACTGGGCCAGGCTTCATCTCACATCTCTCAAGCACACTGTGTATGTATGAATATAAAGAGTTAAGATAAGAAAAATGTGAAAACTAAACTTCCAATTTGTAAATTAAACTGCAAATAAATTTTCTTTTATCTTTAAAAAAAATTAAAAGAAATAGAATATATTTTTCAATAAAAACAACAACATATTTCATGATTATATTTTAAGATGTATTTTTATTATACGCAAATTAAAATGTTTTGATAAAACAAATATATTTAAGAGAACTTGATATCCAGGAAAATTAAAACATTTCAAAATTTAAAAACAAATAATAAAAGGTTAGTGTAAGATCAGGGTATCAATGATGATGATCCGTTTCAAATCCTAAATACCTCTTTTTTGTTTTATATATATATAAAAAAAAGCACAGATGCATGTACTTGCACAAAAAAATATCTGCATTCTCTAACTTAAAAATTTTGAAACACTTTCCAGTAATATTTAGTTAATTTTTTTTAACATTTCTAGATAGACATTTTTATATAAATGTATCTTTCTATAAGTGAGACTTATGAGAGGATAACTTTGTTCGAAAGATTTATTCATTCAGAGTTGATTATTTTCATTTATTATTATTGAATGTTTACCTTATTTGTTTGATTGTATTTCAGAAATTTGATACATCTGTAATTAGAAATTAAATAATTTATTTTTATTCATATGATTACTGTATTCACAATACTCAAGCATTTTTTGACAATAAAGCATATATAAAAAATTTTTTTTCTATGTTTTTGGCAGTATTCTTAATTTTAAATGATAACACTAGTTTTATAATTATTGATGATAACTAGTTTTATGTTATAATAGAATTATACAGAATCTGATCAATATTTATCAGTAATGAAGAAGTCAAAGAGGATAGTCGAATTACTTTAGAAGAAGTTTAGTCTGTTTTTAGTTTATAAAAATTTTCTCTGTTATAATAAAAATCTAATATTACTGAGACAGTTTTGTAGGAAACAAGAGGAGATGATGATTCACAGTATGTTGTATCGATATTGTTATTTCATGTTGGTGAAGCTGGTTTTTGCCTTTCTTATCTACATGTTGTTTAACAAGAGGTTTCAATAATTCTTTAGTTTACATTTGAATTGCATTTATATATTGACAATATCTTATAAAGTATAATTTTTTTGTAATTTTCATAAAATTTATGAAATATTTAGAATTACTATGGAAAAAATTTATATATTGAAATTTTAGTGCATATCAGGTATGCATTAAAATTTATGAATTAATTTATAATAAATTGTTTATTTATAGAATCTAGTTGTTCCAAAACCTGTACTTGAAGTTATTGAAGAAGAATTAAATAAACTTTCTTTCTTAGATAATCATTCATCAGAGTTTAGGTAATATAAATAAATTTAATATTTTTTCTTTTATTAATTTTTTAAATTGAAAATAAAATTTAATTTTGGAAAATTAAAAAGTTATACATTATATAGTTATACATTTATGTAGATAATATCAGTATAGCCAGAATAAAAATTCCAGAAAACATATGCCTTGAACAAGAGTTCTGCAATGAAAATTTAAGACTTGTATTAAAACATAAGCAACACCATGATTAATTATCTTGATCTCAATTTAAAAATATACCATGGAGAATACAAGAATTTCCACAGAAAAGAGACTCCTTTCTAATACCAAATTGATTGAATGAACCTTTCAAGTATAAATAAGCAGGAATAAAAGTATTGTTAAAAGGAGGAAAAAATGCTTTGTAACAGTTAAGAAAGTAAAGATCATCATCTAAAATTGATAGCTAAAGAAGCAGTAAATTATGGATACAATTGGAGGATAATAACAAAATTAGTGAAACAAATGATGATGGAAGGAAAAATGAACACTGACTGAAATTGACTAACAAACATATATAGGAAGTTTAAATATTGTCAGCCATTTATACAAAATGATGAAGCACCTAAAAAAAAACTACTTGTTTACAATTTTGAATATATGAGAGATGGTTTACGGAAAATTCGCCCCCTGCATTTCGCCTCCGACAATTTGCCCCCTACATTTCGCCCCGAGAACATTTCGCCCCCTGCACTTTTCGCCTCCAGCACATTTCGCCCCCC
>AYEL01015944.1:0-17742 GCA_000484575.1 Olivierus martensii | reverse complement strand
GAAACTCGCAATGCGAATTGAATATCGCGAGGAGTTACTTTTCATTGGGGTTGGTTCTTCGTCTGTTGATTTTGTGTTGTCTGTAGCCAACAATAGTTCGGTTTTTAGTTTATCTCCTAACTTAAAATGCAGAATGAACTAATGCATATCAAAAGAATAGTCGAACTTTTTCAAAATCATATTCTGATTGATTGCCTTAGAGGTATTGCATATAAATTCGAGTTTTAAACGATAATAATGTGTATTTATTATATTAAAATAAAATAAATTAGAATCATTAAAAGCTTGGTATATTATTTGCAATTTTGTAGCCTATTCATTATCTACAGGGGGCGAAAATGGCTGGGGGCGAAATGTTCCGGGGGCAAAATATCCTGGGGGCGAAATGTTCCGGGGGCGAAATGTAGGAGGCGAAATGCAGGGGGCGAATTTTCCAGACCCCTGAGAGATAACATATTTAATGCAATCAGAAATGACAAATAAAATCAAAATGACTAAAAAACAAAGAATATATTTGATGATATGGTGAAACAAGGACCTGAATAAAGATAAGAACATGCATGTTATATGACAAAAAATTTAGTAGTGATCAATAAACATAAAGATGATATAATTAAAGGAACAGGTGCTATAACCTTAGCAAAAAGAAATGGATGCTATATTTTAAAAACAGAATGAGACTGAGCAAAAATTATTAGAGAGATAACCAATAAGGATGAAGAAAAGATAGCTGAAATAATAGTGATATATGAAGAAAGAATGAAAGGAAAAGTTGTAGTGAATATAATTCCACCAGAAACTTTGAGAACAGCTTGGAGTTCAAGTGCTAAAGAATTTGACCAATAGAAATAAAAATGAAATAAGAATGAATTATATATAAAATAAATGTTTACTATAAACATTTATTTTATATATAAAATGTGAATTTTTTTATGCCCATCACATTTTTTTGCATTAGTCTTTTTGTTAGTATTGAATGACTTATACTGCTTTTTAATTTGGTACATTTTATAATTCAGATTTGTATTGCATAAGTGAAGGTACATTTTTCTTTTCTATCTTTTAATTCACTATTCAAATAATGTTTCTGTGAAAACTGAAAAAGAAAGATATCCTAAACTTATTTGATATGACCTAATGATCATATTCTTCATTAAAAATTAAGATGGGGAAAAAATGCAAATTTCCCCATAATTTCTTTTTCAAAGTCATGAGAGGAAAATTATGTGAAAGGGGTCATTATGCAAATGAATATACAGAAGCACTATATTTATTAAATTTAACTTATTGGAACAATTTTCAGTCTTCCTGTTTTATGAAGAGAAGTGATGCTTATAAAATGTGTGTGACTCTTTATATTCCTAACTAATAACTTTAAGTCAACTGGTAGATTTTTGAGAGATGTAGGAATAGAATATCATATTGATTATAATTTCATCACCTGTCACCAACTTATAACTTCATCTATTTAAAATAATTATAAATTTCAAATTTCTCAGCTACATCTGTAATTATTAATTTAAATCTATAACTTCATCTATTTAAAATAATTATAAATTTCAAATTTCTCAGCTACATCTGTAATAATTTTTGAACTGTTTATAGACTTTTATAAATTGAATACTTTGATTTATAATGAAACCATGCTATTGAAGTTGATTTCATACTTTCAATTCCATATCTTCAGTTATTCCAAAATGATAGAGATGTAAAAAAAATTGTGGAATAGTTCTTTTAGTTATATAAGTCTATTTCTAACAATTTCTGTTTTTTTTTGTTTCACATAATTTAAAATTCTTTAAGTCTTTAAGCAGGATAATCCATAAGCATCTATCAAACTTTGAACAAATTCACTTTTTTGGAGTTCTTGTTGTTGTATAAGGAGAAATGAAAACAACGACATAACTATCGAATGTAGGCAAGTTGGAGAGAAAGGAAAAACACATGTTAACTGTAATACACAAATCTTTATTCTAACAATAAAATTTCTGTACAATAGGGAAGGAGGCGATATTGTATTGGATGTGGTAGGGGAAATAGTATCATAAAACTTAAGTGAAAGGTTGACTCACTACTTTGGACTGTGGGATGTTCCAACACCCTCCCTCATTCCACATTCTCTGATTGATTATTACTTTTAGTTTTTCCTATTATTCCAATTTCTTTCATTAAACTTTGATGTTTTGGCCTATATAGTCCTTTTGTTAAGATATCGGCAAGCATTTCGCTTGATGGAAGGTAACTTATTTTTATTTCATTATTTATGTTCACTTCTCGTACAGAATGATGTTTAATATCTATATGCTTTGATCTGGAATGAAAAACTGGATTTTTTGCCAAGTGTTGAGCACTCTATCATTGAAAATTATTATTTTGTCATCCTTTTCTTGAAATCCTATCTCAATTAGAAATTTTCTGAGATATATTGCTTCTTTTACAGCTTCGGCTAATGCCATATACAGTGGATTCCGCTTAATTGGGACACGTCAGGCCAAGCCATTTTGTCTCAATTAAACCCCGAAGTAATAATAAATTCTAAAATAAAACATGTAATTCGTAGGTAAATAAATAATAGGTAAAAAATAATAATTAAGTACCTATTTTAATGATTTATTAAAATAAGTACCTAATTATTAGTTTTTTACCGATCTCCGTCTTCAGTACTGGGCTGCTGATATTCACGCCTCTCCCACTAACTATAAAAATCCATTGATCTAATGCTTCTTCGACTTCTGGATCCTTTCCATCACGCTTTCTTTTGGATGTTCCTGGAATTTCTTTCTGTAATGCCCACTCCTCACGCAGTTGATTTTCTTGTTGTAGGAGACGCGCTATGGTAGATTTTGGTTTATTTCAGCGAGTCTACGATGGCTTGTATTAAATGGCTGGCTTTTAATTTTATTCAGCCAAGCAATTTTACTTGAGTGTAAAATCCTTTCTTGACATCTTGGCAAAGATTAGTGTATGTATGTGTAGCCATACTTTCGAAAAATCCCTAAAATATATCAAAAATTGAAAATTCCTTTTCTGCTACTGTCCCAATTAAGCGTTTAAATTTTGTATTAGTTTATTAGTTTGGTGTTCATTCTTTGAGATTTGCCCCAATACACGGCTGTCCCAATTAAGCGGAATCCACTATATTCCACTTTGATGCTGGATAGTGCTACCATTTGCAGTTTTCTTACTTCCCAGCTGATTGCCATTCCTGCTAATTTGAATATATATCCAGTATACTACTATCTATTGTCTAAATCTGACAGCCAATCGGCATCTGCATATCCTGTCAGCTTTTTACCTGTTTTCTGTTTTCTGCACTGACTGCGTAAGCTATATCTGGTCTGTTGGATATCGCCAGATACATTAAGGATCCAAATAAACTTTGAAAAGGATATCTTTTCATAATTCTTTGTTCATCCTCTGTGTGTGTTAAATCTTAAGCGTAACAAGTGATGCAACTCCAAGTGCCAAACCTTTTTTCAGAATTCTTGGTGTTGTAGGAGACATTACTTTGCTTAGTTTGCTATTTCCATCGAGTGGCGTTCCTATTGGCTTTTCATCTACCATTCCGAATTGTTTTAATATTTCCTCAATATATCTTTTCTGTGTCATTTTTTTGATTGTCTTATTTTTGGTTGGTTCAAATTCAGTGCCTAAATAATAATGAATTGATCCCATGTCTTTCATTTTGAACTGATTGCTAAGTTTTCCTTTTAAATCATTTAATTTTTGTGTATCATTTGATGTCACTATAATGTCATCTATATAAATTGCAACTAATGTGATACTTTCCTTTTGTTTTGATGTATACACACATGAATTGGCATTAGTTGGTTTTAATTTTAGTTCTTTTAACTTTTGATCCAATTTTCTATACTGTTGTCTGCCAGATTGTCATAGATCATATAAAGCCTTTTTCATAAGACATACTTTATCTCTATTCTCTTTTCTCGGATTTTGTTTAAGGATTTCTTTAAGCATTTCCAGTAGCTCTCATAAAGACTTCCTCTTCTAGATCGCCATTGAGACATGCTGTTGTGACATCTAATTGATGAACTTTTAATTTAAGTTCTGCTGTTAATGTTATTAGGAGTTGAATTGAACTTAAATCTTGCAACAGGTGCAAAGGTTTCTTGAAAGTCAGCTCCTGGTACTTGTGCATATCCTTCGGCTACTAATCTAGTTTTTCTTTGTTCAATAGTGCCGTTTGCATTATATTTGGTTTTCAATACCAATTTGCAACCAATAACATTTCTGTATTTTTGGGCAATCGACCAATTTCCAAGTTTTATTTTTAATTAGTGCTTTATATTCATTTTCCATCGCCTTTCTCCATTCTGATTAATTTTCACCTGATAATGCATCTTTGACATTTTCTGGATCTGCAACATAAGTCATATTTGCTATTTCACTATTTTCAGGATTTTCATGTTGAATTATTGTGTTTTGGTCTATTTGCACTTCGTTATAAACTTTTTTTGGTCTTCCTTTTCTTCCTGTTATTAACATTTTAGGGCGACCTTGACTTGTTTAGTGGTTGGCACGATAGTTTCAGACAAGGTTTCACTTTTCTGCGTTTCTGCTGCAGAAATTTGTTTCTCGTTTAATTTTTGGGATTTGGATTTTGATTTTTCGGTAATTTCTATAAATTTATTGCTCAACTTCATTATAGATTATGATGACCACCCCAGGTGCCAGGTGGCCGCCATCTTCGGATCGACCTCTCCCCTCCGCCTGTTGACTTTGTCATTGCCTCAACTGGATAACTATGTCCAAATGAATGTCTGATCTAGATAACCAGTCCAATAAAGTGAGAAATGAATCCATTAAACAAATTTTTATTCAAACTAAACATATTAAGATAACTTACAATACAAGAACAAGACATGTATAAAAAGATCCTTCCAATTTTTTACTATCAAAACAACAAATGCAGTATGCATTGGTGGTGGAGGTGGAACATTGACGAGTAGCTTTAAACAACAACGGAAAGGACAATGGAATAGCCCCCTACCATACATTTATATTATCATCAAGTCTATTTGCATAAACATTTACAATTTGAATGAAAATATTCTTATACATCACAAACAATTAATAATCTTCTGTTATCTTTACATATAGAAATAAATTAATAATTATCCAAATACAAAAAACATTATGGTTACGAGGTTAAAAGTGACAACTAGGTCCTTACTTAAATACAAAAACTAGACTAGCTTATAGGACTTTAACATTATTTAAGGTCCTATAAGTTAGTCTAGTTTTTGTATTATGGTTACGATTTAACAAATTAAGAAAAAACATCATCCAGATTCAGACTTGCACCTGTACAATATGGCGTCGATCTCGCTCCACACCTTCAGGTATGCCGTTATTATTAAATTTTTTTGTATCCTTTTTTGACAAATATCGTTTAAATTTCAGTCCTTCATAAGATTTCAACTCATCTGTGACAAAGCCATCTTGTTCTTTATTTGAATTCATTGATGAATTTTACATCTCTACTTTTTATAACTCTTTTCGAAATTGGGCACCACAGTTGATATGCTTTTGATTCTTTGCAATAACCTAATAATATGCATTCCTTTGATCTACAGTCAAATTTTCCTTTTCCTGGTGTTTTATCTAAAACAAATGCCTTTTCACCAAATCTTCTCAAATAACTTACTGTTGGTCTTTTTCCATTCCACATTTTGAAAGGTGTTTCTCCATTCAGGCTTCTTGACAGACATCGATTAAGTATGTGTGTCGCTGTTGAAATGGCTTTAGCCCAGAATGAAGGTGACATATTTGATTGAATCATCATGCACCTCGCCATCTCTAACAATGTTCTATTTTTGCGTTCTGCAACATTATTTTGTTGTGGAGTATACTCGACAGTTAGTTGATGATGTATCCCATTCTCTCTCAGAAATTTATTGAATTCATTATTACAATATTCTGTGCCATTGCTGGACCGAAGTACTTTTATTTTTCTCTCCATTTTATTTTCTATTTTATTTTTGAATATTTTGAACATTTCAAGGACATCACTTTTCCTTTTTAGAAAATATACTTCACACCATCTGGACATGTTGTCTATGAAGGTAACGAAATAATGAGCTCCACCAATAGACAAAATTCTCATAGGTCCATATATGTCCAAATATATAAATTCTAGAGGTGAAGTACTTTTATTCGAAGTTCCTTTAGGAAATGGGGTCTGAATGTGTTTCCCTTTTATGCATGTTACACATTCATATGATACTATCTGCCCTTTTAAGTTCAATCCTAAAACTCTTTTGTTTTGTGAGAGTTCCTTTAAACTTTTTAGGTTTAGGTGTCCTAATCGTTCATGCCATTTGTTTAATTCTGACATTTCCTAGTTATTAAACTGTATGAAATGTTTTCAATTTGGTCTTTGACATAATATAAATCATTTTTTCTTTTGAAAATCGTCGTAACTTCTCCATTTTTGTTATAAATTAAGGCTTCGTTTCATTTAAATATGACTTCATAACCTTTTTCACTTATTTTACTAATGGAAAATAAGTTTGAATGTCAGGGACATATAAAGTACGTTGCTCATATTTATTTTTCTTCCACCTTGATTATTATCAATGGCAATATTAACTGTACCCTTTCCTTTAATTTTAGTAGATTTGTCATTTGCGAGATGTAATGCTTGATCTATTTCTTTTAAATTTTGGAATTTTTGTTCATTAGAGCACATATGAGACGTACCGCTATCTAGACACCATATTTCATTGTTTTCATATCTTATATTCAATGCCGTGTTCCCTTCAATTGTTTCATTTTCTCTGGGAGTTAAAAAGTATGCTTCCATGGCATTTTCTGCTTTTTGGTAGTTATTTATGTTTTTAGTTTGACATTCTTTAGCCATATGACTGATCTTTCCGCATTGATGACAGTTAAGTTTGAAAGGATGTTTGACCTTATAATTAAGAGCATTAAGCCTCCCTTTTTGTTTATTTTCCTTTTCAGTTTCAATAGGGTGATAAAACAGATACTTATTTCAAACGTACATAGCTCCAGATTTACTTTCTTTGTTTTTATTTATCCTAGCTTCGAATTCCTCTAATAATTTAATCTTTAAGGTTTCAGTTTTAGGTAAATCATCATGTGATTTTATTGTGCACCTAAAGTTTTCATAGCTTTCAGGAAGATTATACAACAATAAGATTGTTAGGAGATCATCTACTATATATAATTCCATATCTTCTAATTTGTTGACAGCATTGAAAAATTTTGATATGTGATCATGTATATTTTCATCTTCCTGCAGTTTATTTAGAATTGTTTTAATAAAGTTGTTTTCTTTGTAGGTCCCTTCAACTGATAAATATTATGTAATTTTAACCAAATTTTGTGCCACATTTTACAGTATTTAATTTGTTTTAATTCCAAAGGATTTATAGCTAAAATTAGATCTGACCTGGCTTTTCTGTCCTCATCATCCCATGCAGCTGCGGCATTTCTGGAGACTTCATTCATTTCAAGGAGTCTCACTTTTGTTCCATTCACATAATTCCAAGTATCATTTTTTATTAGGAGAGCTTCCACTTGTAATTTCCACTTGTCGAAATTGTCCTTTCCTAATGTTTCAATTCGGATTGTTTGTCCACTCATTTTGTACTTGTACTTGAAATATTTAAAGTATCTTGCATTGTTCAAAGTTCTCTACAACTTCTGTCCATAAAGTTCAGTGAATGATGGCATATTCTCATGGTCATAAAAGTGCGCCACTGCCGTATCCCATATCGGCCAGCTCAAGATATGTGTAAACAAAGTTTCAGAGCAATAGCACTGTGAGTGTGCTTCTCATGCATAAACAGCACATTTTAGAGTGAAGGTTTAGTGCATCCGGTCAAAGGTCCAGATTTTCTGGTGCAGCAGTTCCTGGCCAAAAGGGGAGTTGTGTCACTCAATCACCTACCCTACTCCCCAGACTTGTCTCCCCTGGACTTCTTGTTCTCCAAATTGAAATCAGCCCTGAAGGGCCAAAGGTTTTTGGACATTTCGGACATCCAACGTAATGTTACGAACCAACTGAAGGCTATCCCTAAAAACGACTATGCTAGGAGTTTCCATTACTTTTACAGCCATTCCCAGAAGTGCATTACCATCGACGGGGATTACTTCGAAGGACAGTAACTGCTGTTTCAGATAAGTCAAAAATCAATTCTCAATATGGCCACTCTCACCGAACTTTATGGACAGTTTATGTATTTCACTGACCAAGGCTAATTATTCAACAATATTCAAGCACTTTAGATGGAGACAAAACAAAAAATATGATTCCTACTTTGTAGATATTTCATATCTGGTTTTCAAGAGTCCTGGTGTTCCTTGATCCTACGATTGTACGAATTTTGGAATTTTTATAATCTTTTCAAAGAAAGAAGAACTTTCAAGGCCAAATTCAACGATTGACGATTTTCAGTTAGGATTAACGATAAGTGATATGATGTAAAATGGATCGCAATAGAAAATTTATTTCCATTTTCGACTTGATATTTGAATTAAAACATAATAATCAGATTAAAATATTTCAATTTTTACTTTATAAATGCTAAAATTAATTATAATTTGAAAATTTATTTTAAAAATTTCCTTCAGTTACAATTCTTTTAATTGTTGATACAGAAACACCAGTAGCTAATGAAGTTTCATTAAAAATGTCACTTTGAATAGATTTCTGCCTTCCAAAATACTTATATATGTTTAAAATAATATTTCTAGCTTGACTGTGCAATGTTTCTCCTCTCTTACAAACAACTATACTATCCGCTATTACTACTAAATACTAAAGGATGGTGACATCATTCGTTGTATTTATTTAATTTTAAGCGATTAGAGATTTAGTTTAATATTTAATAGCACAACCATGAAATATGAAGTATTAATTTGACAATTTTTTAAAAGATAATAAACATTTCAAATTGTTACCGATGATAAAAGGTAAACTGCTATTGGATGAACAAAACAGAAACCGGCTATTCTATTGGATGACATGATCTTTGCAATCTATAAGCTCTTTACCATATAAGGCAGGTCATCTTTCTTTGAAAAGGGTATAGGAATCTGGGCCTATAACCTGTTGTTATATAAGGACAGATGAAAACGATGACATAACTATTGAATGTAGGCAAGTTGGAGAGAAAGAAAAAAAACATGTTAACTTTAAGACACAAATCTTTATTCTGACAATAAAATTTCTGTACAGTAGGGAAGGAGGCAGTATTGCACTGGATGTGGCAGGGGAAATAGTATCATAAAACTTAAGTGAGGGATTGACTCACTACTTTGGAATGTGGGATGTTCCAATAGTTCTAATATAAATGCTTATGGATGGTAACTGATGAGGACCAAACAGCTGAAAACTTTATTACATGTAATGTATAGAACTGTGTGAACCAATAAAAAGTTGATTATCCTTCTTAAGGACTTAAAGAAGAATAAATTGTGTGAAATAGTTCTTTCTATATGATTTATTTTATTGAATATTAGATTATTTATAATTTATTTTTATTAATTCTATAAATTAAACATTAAGTTAGCATAAGATGTGTGTTTAAATATTTTACAATTAATTATTGTTAATTGTTTTTAAATTATTCTAAATTTTGTTTTCTTTTTATTTTAGTGTTACACGTAATTATTTAGATTGGCTGACAAACATACCATGGGGTAAAACAAGTGTTGAAAATCTTGATTTGAAAAGAGCTAAAGAAGTATTAGAAGAGGATCACTATGGAATGGATGATGTGAAAAAACGTATATTAGTAAGATATAATTTAATAATATATAAATAAATGAAAAAACAAAAATATTAATTTTATTTATTAATGTTTTATTCTTTAAATGTTTTTAGGAATTCATTGCAGTTAGTAATTTGCGTGGATCGACACAAGGCAAAATTTTGTGTTTTTATGGCCCACCAGGTGTGGGAAAGACAAGTATTGCAAAATCTATTGCAAGGGCTCTAAATAGAGAGGTAATTATATCATAATATATTTTAATTTAGAATTATATTATTCATTCATACTTTCTTTACTTAAAATTATTCATAAATGATTTTTAAGTTAGTTTTTACAAACACTTCTCTGTTTTGTTTTCTACATTAACCTGTTGAGTGCCTTTGACATAGAAACATGGCAAGATTTCAGAACAAAAAATGATAAAAAACAATATAAATAAAATTAAATCCTAAGTTATGCAGAGCACAGAGCAGTTTTTTGCATTTATTGGGTGAAAATATGTGCCTCTGATCCTATATTCATAAGATGTTTCTGTACAGAAATTTTCTGATTGCTAAAATTTCTTTTTAAATCCCATTCTAAAGATAGAAAATGTAAATGGATTGTATTCATAGAATTTGGACTATTTTTCATTGAATCTTATAGATTCTGCTTTCTAATCTGTTATATTTTAGTAATTTTATTTTGATTTTGGAATAGAAGAAATTTATTTTTGAAATTTTAACTAAAACATGGAATTTTAATATGATGATCTGTAAAATTTGTAAAATTGAAAAAAAATTACTGAAAATACAAACATTGGTTAATTCTGTTAAAATATAGAATATTTCTACTTATTTATTCATTTATTGCTTTACTTTTTCAGATAATTTAGTAAAATATGAGAAAAATCCCTTTTTAAATGACCCCAGGCTATAAAAGGGGCATGGCACTTTTATTGTTTTATGGCATCCAATCACTTAATAGGAAATCATGGCAAAGCCTACTTTACTGCACTGCATGTGCTATTGAGTGTAGATGTCAACAAAGTATCTCAAGGCCAATTAGAGTAGGATAGAAAATGTTACAGCTGTTTATGTACAAAAGTAAACGATTTTCATATATGTTATATTTTTTGTTATAAATTCGAAAATTTATAAAAGATTAAAATAAAAATTATTGAAATGAAGAAAAACATATCAATAAATATATTTTATTTAAAAAAATGACTATATTTTAATAAATTTTTCTCATTTTTCAACTAATTAATTAAATAACTTAATTAAAATTTGCATAATATTTCGTTTTTTATCAATAATTTTTTAAAATATCCAATTTTCTTCATTCATACCTTATTTTATTCATAAGACTTGCCTCTATCAGAAATACCAAATATTTTGTTGGATGGCTAAGATTTCATATATAAAAACTGTTTTTTCTTTGATCTCATATAATAAAAAGTTGTGAAAGAAATAAAACTCTAAAAAATTTTTATATCATTAAAATGACAATAAAAAAATGTAATAAATCCTAAAAATTTCAATGAAAATTAAGTGAAATTTTGCAATTAAAAAATTTTTTTTTTTTGCGAATTAATTAGGCTTAGCTAAAAGCACTCATTGAGTTAATGCTTAACAAATAGAATTTAGAAAGGTGTTTAAGATAAGCATTATTCAACTGTAGTTTGCCAGCTATTAAGTAAATGTCACACCTATCTTTATTTGCTTTGTAAGCTTTTGATCTATTTTTGTATCAATTATTTGCTTTAATGAGCAAACTAAAAATACAATAATGTCTAATTATTATGTAAGCAATAAATACTGATTATATTTTTGCATTTGATGTATTTATAAATAATTTATCACTACTCTTCATCTCCCACTATTGATATATTGAATATTTGATCTTAAAGTAATGAATTGAAGGATAAGCAAAGTATTGCTACAGTATTATCAAAAGCAGTATAAGATCAAATAATTTACGAAGAAAAACATTTTAGATACTTTTAGAATTTTTTTTTGTATATATGATGCAAATATCGTAAAACAATATTAAAAGAAAGATTATTGCATAATATTGAAAAAATAAATAATATTTTTTAACAAAAATTTTGTATAATAATTAAAATTTTGAAGAAATCAAATAAATGATTAAAAATGGTAATATTCATTAATTTCCCCTTATTAATTTGCATATTATTTAAATAATTGTTAAGTGATAAACTTTGCAATTAAGGATATCAAATTACATATTTATTGCACTTGCAGGTTAAGTTTAGTAATTACCCTGCAAGTGAAATAATTATTCAAAGTAAATAAACAAGCATATCAAATTACATATTTATTATAATTTGATATGCTTAGTAATCTGTAAAACTACAGCAACATAAATAAGTGTTACTGTAATTTTACCGACCACTTATTACACTAACATAATTGTGTTGGTATAGACAAAACTATATCTAATTTTCTTAGTACAAAATATATATAAATCATTTATTATAAAAGTGATATAAGTCCATTTTTGGAAAAAATTGAGAAAACAACAATTTAGATATAATTTAATGTGAACTTTTACAATTTACAGTTTATGTATTAAAATTTCCATATACTTTGATCAATTGAAAATTTGTTGGTAAACAAAACAGCATAATCATTTATTATAAAAGTGGTACAAGTCCATTTCCTGTAGTCTAATTAAATACTGTATAAGCTAAGGAATAAAACTAGGATATTTTACAATTATATTCATCATGTAATATGAAAAAGCTACATTTATAAAAAAAAGATCTAATCATAATCTCTGCATTCTTGAACATTATACTGCATATACAGAAATGTGTGGACATGTCGTCTAAATATGATTTCAAAATAAACACAATTTCTAAAATTTAAATTGTTAATTTTCATTCTCAATTCTCATTGAATTATCACACTATAAAAACAAAATAAAATCAGCAGAAATATCAATTACAGGTATCCCTCCTATAACACGTTCTCCTACAACACAGTTTTTACTTAACACATTTAGAAAATTATGTACTCTCCAACACAAAACATTTTCATTAATTTTTGTAAATTCATACTAGGGACACACAATACACACACAAAATGCAATTATTGGGAAATATGGACACACAATACACACACAAAATGCAATCATTGGTAAATACTTTGCTGAAATTAGTCATAAATGCAATTTCGCTAGTTTGACCTGAGAGGATGATACGCATTCTATTTTCGATTTTGATTTGAAATTGAATTAATTTTGTGATTGTGTTAATTGTCATTGGGAGGGTATATGCTAAGGAACGATTGTTTTCTAGTGGGTTGTCACAATAGACCAATGTTGGTCGCAGTGCTTGGGCTGAAATAGGCCCCTTCCTATTCTACTACTACTACTACTACTAGTGGGTTGTAGCATGTTAGATTACAGATTTTGTAAAGAGAGCAGATATGCAAACTTTAAATGCAAAAAAAGTTCAGAAAGTGAAGTTGATATTGTTAAAAAGAAAAAATGTCCTCATTTTTAATGAACAGTGGTAAAGAAGATATAATTATTAAATGAATGTTATATAGGCTGTATACTTTTTTCTTTCCCTTTGTTTGATGTATATTATTTTTTTAGGATTTACATATATATCTTTTTTTTAATGGTATGTTTTTTTAATGTTGTTATATCGTACTTTTTTCTTTCCTTTTGTTTGATGTATATTATTTTTTTAGGATCTTACATATATATCTTTTTTTTAATGGTATGTTTTTTTAATGTTATATCTTTTTTTTTATATTTCGTATTAATTAATATTTTTAATAAAAATTAAGTTTCTTATGTGGAATTAAAGAAAGTTAATTATTTTTCATTGGGTTTGAAATGTATCTCTCCTTTTTGGATTGGCTCTGGGTCTCATATAATACAGTTTCACACAACATGCTGTTTTTCAGGAACCTATCTACAGTGTTATAGGAGGGATACCTGTATTTTAAATAAAATATTGATAGAGAAAGCAAAATTTAAAACTCCAGATTTATCACAAACCAGATGAGGGAGATTGCCAAGGTTTGGAAATATTACACTAATACCTTTATATGAAAATGTTAGACCCATTATATCCCATACCCAAAAAATATAAGAATATGATGTAGTATAGCTTTATTTACCTTTATGTATCATTAATATTTCAAAACACTTCTACATAACAATCTAAAATGAAAAACATATTCTAATATTAAACTTAAAAATATAATGTAATTTAACAATAATTAAATAAATATTGAGATTGAACAATAGCATTTTCTGTCTTGTTCTTATTTATAAACAAAACTGAACCAAAACATAGTTTAATTGAAATGAAATTGAAATTTAAATAAATAAAATTTAATGATTTGAACAATTTAGTAATTACAGAAATGATGTAAGTCCATTTATGGCCCAAAAAACAATATTTGATTTAGTTAATTCTTATAAAAATGATTTGTATAATGAATTTATATATATTTAAATTCATAGAAGCAGAACAAACTGATTAGACTTTATAAGTATTTTCCAGCTGATTGAAATGCAAACATTTAAATATCTCAATACATGGAAAAATGGACTTACACCACTTTCACAATAATGGTCCATATATTGCATTAATATGAATTATTATTTCTAATAATATATTTTATTATAGTATTTTAGATTCAGTGTAGGAGGAATGACTGATGTAGCAGAGATTAAAGGACATAGGTAAATATAAAATATATCTGTTAATTCATTACAAAATAAGATTCTATAGTATAATTAAATGAAAAATTTTACTTTAAAATGAAGCAATGCTGAATATTTTTCTGCCAATCTCTTCATATTCTTAAGAATTTGTACAGGGAAAACTGATTATATGAAAACTGACTATACTCTCTCAACTTCAATATCTAATTATAGATGGATATATGTTATGTAGATATTGTATATGTTAATCAGTTATTTACAAAGTTGTACTGATAAAAGTTCTTATATATTACAATAAACACCCTAAAATCTGACAGATTCTAAAGTGTGCATTTGAGTCCTCACATTTTAGAATCTGTCATATTTTCACAATAAAATCTCATTTTAAAATGTAGAAATTTTAGCAAAACAATTTGGCACTCATGTTTTTCTTTAAGTAATTGAAAAGATTGTTGAAAAGATTTATTACTATTTCACTCATTGCAATTTTTTTCTCTTCTATTATGCTTTGTTGGCACTTCTCAGAGAATGAATAAATCACCACATATTCTGACTTTCATGCTGAATCTAGCCAAAAATATATCATTAGAAAATTGTGAAAAAAAAATTCAAAGATAAAAGTAGGAGTAGCATTTTTATTCAAGTATTTAAATTAAATTTTTCAATTTAAAGACAAAAAGTTTTGGTCAGAAATTCCATTATTTTCTGCTAGATCATTACAAAAATTTTCTTATATTATAAAATACAAATGCGACCAATATCAATAAAATAATAATTATTTTAAACAATTTATTGCAAAAGATATTTACAGTCCATAATGATAACAGTAATGCTGCTGCTGTATAACATTTTTATGACACAGATTTAACTCTCTCTATATTTGCTGATCAAGTTATACAAAAATATAAATTTACAACTTATATATAAAAATATAAGAAAATTAATAGTTAGTAAATATTAAGTGATAATCACTGATTATCAATATTTATCAAATTTGCAATCCAAACTATTTAGTTTGTTAACTTAATTTCCATTCAGTCCTATGTGACTAAACTTTTTTGTTTTTTCATTTGCATTTTGGTTTTAATTTTTAATGATTTTATACTAAAATCTATTTCTTCAAATAAAGATCAATTATTTGAAGAAGAAATTTTCCTCAGTCCAAAATTGAACTGGGGATATTCAGGTTACTGTCGAGTCATAATTGTTAGATCCTAGGCTGACTCAAATAAATTAAAATTCTAATTTAATTATTAATCCATAGATAATGCCACTTTTAGTTTAATCATTAGTACATTTATTAATTACCAGATGGTGTTAACATTAATCTAAATCAGTGGTTCTCAATCTTTTGGGTTCCACATATCACTCAAAGAATATCAAACTTTTTCTGTACTACCAGCATTTATAAAAAATTTTGACATCAAAATAAAAAAATAGGTAGGCAAATAAAAGATATTTTGGTTTTTTGGTAACCAAAGCATAATTACCATAATAAATGTTAAATATTTAACTTATTTAGAAATAAAATCTCTCTTATTATTAAATAACATTTTCAAAATTATTACATAGAAAAAATATAAAAAACAAAATATTATAAAAAACTTTTAAAATTAATGAGAAAAAAAACAATTTTGGTTTTGAAAAAAAACAATTTTTTAATATCAGATTCTATGTTACTTAGTTTTAAGTGCAAATTGGGCTCAAATATTAATTTTGTTCTCTTTTTATTTTCTAAATATAACATTGTTGAAAATTCCTTTTCACATAACTAGCTGATGCAAATTGGCATAAAAAATTTAATAGCTTTATTTACAATTTCTTTAAACTCATTCTTTCACTGAATCCAAAAATTTACGAGATTATGGCACCATCTATGGTAGGGATGGGGAACCTATGACACGAGTGCCCAAAGTGGCACGTTGGGATATTTTTTAGGCGCGCAAAACTTGGAGCTTATATATTGTTTTTAATTAAATTAACATTTGGATTGGCACATGAGAAATAGGGTTTTATAAAATTTAAGCCAATTCTGGCATGCATCCATAAAAAGGTTCTCCACCCCTGATCTATGGAGTTTAAAGAATGAGTTCGGAGAAAGATGAGTTGAAAGAATCAGTTAAATCCATGTTGCAAGCATGAGATTGCTTGCAACATGGAAGATTTCTGAAGGAAGATTTTCTGTTTTTAGCTCTTCATACAACCAAGAAAAGTGCTACAATCATAATTTTTCATGTTGAAAAATTGCAATTTTTTCTAGTTGTATAAAGAACTAAAAACAGTATTCTTGAATTGTAATTTAGCATTGCATGTCATAGAGTGAGCACTCATACCAGTTCTCACTATAGCAAACTCCAAACTAACTTATGAGGACAGCATAAAAACCATTATACTGGCAATTGTGCAGTATGCCACTAAAATGGTGTACAACCTAGAGTGCAAAAGATCTGGACATTTTTTGTCTATGACAAAGAGCTGACAGTAAGCAATGTAATAGAAAGATAGTTTTAATTTCTTTTTTTTTAATACCAGTTTTATATTATTTGAATAAATTATTTAAATAGAATTTTTCAAAAATTGTTTATCATGTACCATCTGTAAGTCTGCTGCATACCATCAATGGTACATGTACCACAGGTTGAGAATTGCTGGTCTAAATTATTTCCAATTATTAAAATTTCCATTAAATTATCAAGGGATTAATTTGGTATATTAATTTCAAGTTGGTTTGAAGTTTGATAAGTAAAAGTTTATATAATAAATTATAAATCAAAGATTTAAAAGCAAGTCAAGTGATCTTAGTGGAATGTTTTAAAATTAAACTAATATAGTTTCAAATTAAGAAGCAATTTTAATAATTGCTTATTAATTTTGATTATGGTGCCACTATTTGTTCACTTAATTATTTACTTATTAAATTTGAAGTAAGCTATATAGATGGTGGCATGTAGTCTAAACTAATAGGTGATTATCAAAATTATAGTTTAATTCAAAAATATATCACTGAGTTCATTGGAATTTATTTGTTAATCTTTGGATCATAATTAGAACTTTACTATTACACTGCCAAAATAACTTAAAAACTCTAATTAACAGCAGTAGTAGTAGTAGTAGTAGAATAGGGAGGGGCTTATTTCAGCCCAAGCACTGCGACCAACATTGGTCTATTGTGCACCCCCAATCAAATCATCCCAGAAGAAGGCCTGTCTTAAGAACAAACGACAGTATATTCTTCAATGGGACAGAAGCAAGATCCTCGGGAACAGGAAAATACATCCCCAAGAGATCA
>AYEL01015943.1:0-23427 GCA_000484575.1 Olivierus martensii | reverse complement strand
AACCAACCCTGCAAAAGTCCCCATAAGACATTATCTTCACAAGTCTGGATACCTCAGGTATATCCTCAATTCCCTGACAGTATCGTTTCCAGGAAGACCTTTTAGCCTTTCTAATGGCCTTATTATAACCAATGAGAGCACTCCTATATGCGTCCCAATCACCAGTCCTCTTAGCTTTATTAAAAAGCTGCCTAACATTACGTCTAAGACCACCCAGTCGTTCATTCCACCAAGGAACTTGCCTTGATGAGCGAGCAGTCCTGACAGGACAATTTTGATGGTAGGATAAGAGGATTGCCTGTTGAATCTGGTCAACAGTCATCTCTAAATCCACCACCGAGCAAAATCTGCTCTGAATGCCTCCCAAGTTAAATTTAAGGTCTTCTCTAAAGGAAGCCAATCAGTCCTCCGAAGGTCTCTATATGTAACCTGACTAGGTGCCATACCTTGTAAAGTAAAGCAAATATATCTGTGGTCTGAAGAAGAAGGCTCACCAGATACATACCAATTCTCAGTTGGGTCAGAAAATACTGAGTCCCTAATGTTAGGTCAATGACTTCCCTCCTGTTAACAACAGCAAAGGTCATAGGTCAATGACCTCCCTCCTGTTAACAACAGCAAAGGTCGGTTCATTATGACTTCCCTCCTGTTAACAACAGCAAAGGTAGGTTCATTACCCCTATTCAAAATAAAAAGGTTAGTGCCCATCAGAAACTCCAATAGGTGCTCCCCCCCTCCTGTTAACAACAGCAAAGGTAGGCTCATTACCCCTATTTAAAAGTAAACAGGTTAGTACCCATCAGAAACTCCAGGTAGGCTCATTACCCCTATTCAAAATAAACAGGTTAGTACCCATCAGAAACTCCAGTAGGTACTCCCCCCTTTGGTTGATGTCTTTGCTACCCCAAACCACATGATGAGAGTTAGCATCGACACCAACCAATAAATCAAGATGATTCTTTTGACAAAATTCCACCAAAGACCCAAATTCAGGCGTTGGTGGAAGTTCGTCTTTATCATAAGGGAAATAAGCAGAGGAAACAATAAAATCCCTACCAGTATCCCCTTCTTCAAGCTTCACCGGAACAGTTGTAAGGTCTCTAGAACAATAGTCTCAAACAGGTGAGACATATGTTATTCCTAATGAATACACAGGTCTGAGGACCACTATCAGAAGTACAAGAAATAAAAGAAAACAACTTACCTTCTTTGCAGTGAAGCCCCCGTATTCGGCCTTTATAGTGCCATGGCTCTTGAATAAGAGCAAGGTCATCGCAGCCCCCCATGAGCAGCCGACCCAAAAGGGCGGAAGCGGCTTGGAAGTGCTGGAGGTTGATCTGAATCAACCTCAGGCCCATGACATTACAGGTGCCTAAGGTGGGCAAAGTTCCATGCCCTCCTCCGTTGACTGGGTGTCGGAAGGACCAATGGTAGTAGTAGTAGTACAATAGGGAGGGGCCTATTTCAGCCCAAGCACTGCGACCAACATAGGTCTATTGTGCACCAAGGACCAATGGTACTCCTAGAAGCCCGATCCTTATCAGCGAGCCTGACCAGTTCATGCCCCTTTTCAGGAGCAATCACCAAAGCTATCGGTCTCCCAGATTTGGAATTAAGATCCGAAAGTACCTTAAAGGTACCTTGATCGAGCCCTGAAAAAGCCTTATAGTTGGCCACTTTGATGGCTTTTGCCGATGCAAGATCAACCATCAGAATAAAACTCTGTCCCTTAGCGTCCTTACTATGACCCAAGACCTTCCAGTGCTCAGTCTTGAATCCCGGGTTGAATACATGGAGTCAAACAAAAAGTTTGTGCACGTCCTGCGTACGTGTGTCAGCAGTGCAATAGGCCATCTTCACAGGCTTCAGCAAGTTCATCGCAGATATAACCCTTAAACAAATCCCCTGTCCAAGAATATACCCATCCAAGAGCCGAGTAAGCCACTGACAGGTGAACTCATCTATAGAAGTATAAATGAGTGCACCATTGTCTAAGGTATTACAGTGGTGGACAAAAGTATTGATACTCCCATTTTTTTTTATTATTTTGGCAATATTATTGTTCGAGGTTAATTTATGGGCAAAGTTCCATGCCCTCCTCCGTTGACTGGGTGTCGGAAGGACCAATGGTACTTTTCCATTCAAACTCTTGCAACTTGGCACAAGTCTTTTTGGCCATGTGTGGTTTCATATGGTCACCATACCTTTATGATTAAGAGTGCCAGACAATTTTCTTGCAAGGCAGTGCAAAGATGTTCTAGCTGCTGACAGTAGACTTCCCCTATAATGATTTGGTTCAATGGCAGAAGCTCATAATGGATTATGCCTTGAATATCCCACCAAACATTCAGTAAAACCTTATGTGGAACATGTCAAGATTTAGCCACTACTGCAGGCAGAATCTGTTTAGGAAGTCATTGGTGTTTGTGCTTAAATGTTGTGGGACATAATTCATTTTTCATCTCCTATAACTACTCTTTTCAAAAATGGCTCCCTCTTTTCATGAGAGAGCAAAAAGTGCAAATGTTCACATGTTGTTGCAGATTTTGTGGTGTGAGCTCATGAAGTATTCATTTACCCAGTTTTGACACATAATGAAGGTTCTGTAGATGCCTGTGAATAGTTAAATGGATGAATTGTGGTAAATTACTTGACTGTTGCCTCTGGATTCCTCTCAACAGCAGCTCTCAGTACATCAGTATCCAACTCAACTGATTGACATATTCGTGAGGGTCCTGTTCCCAAATTGGAATTTCTGGAACCATCCTTGATATTTTTTGATATTCAGGGTACCCTGCCCATATATGGTGTTGATGTTTTGTGTCACTACAGTTGCTGTATGTCCTGGTTAAACTCATACAGCATAATATGCCTTATGTGCTCTTCAGACACCCCTATTTCCAATAGATTTTAACAGCACAAGGTATGCATGTACAACTGTTGTTCTCTGCTTACATTACATGAAGAGCATGCCGAGCAATACATCTTATTATGCCCTTGATCTACTTCATTGTCTGGTCGCCAGAAGCAGTAGTTCTGCGAGACATGTGAAGAACAACATTACTTATGGGATGACCTAATATATTTTCTTTTTTTTTAACTTTTACAACCTGTAAATTTTATCCAAGTAATATTTACTTAAATAAAAATTCAGTAATATTCATTTGCCATTATGATTTAAATTTGTTTTTGAAGCAAAATCACAAAATCATGCCAATTATTGATAGGAATTATTTAAATAGCATCTGAGTTATCTCGATATTTAATGTATCTTATAATGATTTCAAGAACTTTCTTTTCTTCCAAATGACCTTTTTTTTATTTTTATTTCTGCTCATAGCTCAATGAAAATGTGGCCAGTTAAAGCGAGACTGAATAAAAGGGAGTCTTTTTCATAATTTATATCAATTTTAAGATGCATCTTGATTTTAAAGATTGTAAAAAGTGAAAAACTAGATGTTTAGAATCAAAAAAATAAATTATCTACTTATATTTCATTTCATTTAAAAAAATTATTTATCATAAACTTTTACCAACCAAACTTTAAGGATGATATCTAAATTGAACCAAATCTGTCAAATTAATTTCTGAAATAATTTAGTCTAAATTATTTTGAATTATTAAAATTTCTGTTAAATTATCAAGGGATTAATTTGGTAAATTTGATTCAATTTAAACTATTTATTATCATGAAATATAAAAATAAAATTATAGTAAGATATATATTGTGCTGTATATCACAACTGCATTATAGTTGAAATGGGTATTAAAACTGTTTGTAGGTTATGGCAAAAAAATATATTAAATAGAATATATGGGTAGTTGTCAGCTAAAATGATAGGGAAATCATAATTGTTAGTCTTGTTTCTTGTCAAACATCAATAACTATTATAAGGTATATAAATGTTTATATATATTTGCCATATAAACATTTTACATTTTTAATTTGTTATTTAGCCATTAATTATTTGTATATATCTACTAAACTTATGATTACAAGATATAATGTTCTGTTTATATCCTTCTTATATTATATATACCAGTAATAACAGAATAGTTATCAGTGTCCAAAAATAACCTTTGTGTTATTAAAACTTTGTTGTTAAATTTCTTTTATCATTATCAAGCCAATTGATTTATAAAATATTATTTTAAATGACAGTTTTATATTTAAATACAGTATTAAATTTGCAAAATTTTATATATTTAGCTTTTTACACTTAAATAAACTTTGATAAGTTTGCATATTAAAAGACTGAATAACTAAAAACTGTAGAAATTAAATTTAACTCTTATCTGTTATTTAAAAGTTAAGTTTAGATTAAAATTATTAACAAATAAAAATTAACACTATTTTTGAATAAAAAGAAGTATCTGTGTTTTCAGTTTGTTTCTATTTATATATTTTTAGAATTCAATAAAGTTAGAATAAAAAATATGTATTCCGCATTGAAAAAATTCTTACTTTAGATATTACAACTGAGGCACACTATGTGGATAGCCGAAAACATTTTTGAATAAACGATTTATCTTACTTATTTGGCTTATTGTTTGCTTTTATTTAATGTATTCCACATATTAACTCTTAGCAATTTTCCTATGTTCTATTTCAATAAATTATGAATAAAAAAGTAGTTGAAGAAAAAAGCTCATTGGTTATCCAATAATTTAAATTTTAAATATTTTAAAATAGTTTCTAAAATTTTAAAAGATTCTGAAAATATAGTACATTCAAATGATTTATTTAATTTTTTTGACAATCAACTATACTTCATAATTTATAAATTACAAAGGGCATAATATCATGTTTATTTTTATATATAATCATATATTTATAAATATCTTATGTCAATATCTTATACAGTATGTTATTTAGAACAAAATTATTTTGGTTTTGTTATTATTATATTATTATAATACCATACTATGTTTAAAATGTTAAATAATTTAAATTTTTTATTGTTTTTTTTTGATGAAAATTAATTCTTCATGAAATGTTTGTACATTTAATATATCTAATTTGCCAATATACTGTGATCTGTTTTTCATTTTTTATTGTCTTCAGCATGTTTAGTTAATCCTATGAGCAATATAATTGTAAAATTAATATTTAATTTAATTTATTTTTAATTTTAAATTAGCACATTTTGATATGTTAGCATTTCAGCAAAGCATAGAATTTTGTATTGTAAATGTTGCAATGTGCATGGTTTCATTATTTATATCTATCTGGGTATAAAATTTGTATGTGGAAGGAAAAAAATATGTTGATTATTTTTCTGCTGCATAGGGAATGCAACATCCAAATTTGGTCATTTTCCTGTAAAATCATCAATTATTAACTGCCGTTCTCGAACATCTGGTGGAACAAAATCACACACATTTTCTTTGTCTTCTCATTTTTCCCATTACACTCCATCACGGACAACATCCCATTTTCCAAAATTGTCAACATTGCCTTCTTCTTCTCTCCTGGATGGCACATCTTCATTACCAGAAGAACCTGTTGAACCTCCTGCTGATCCTAAGACATGTGAAATAAAACCAGGTCAAGAAACAACAATAGAAATAAACAAAGAGAAGACAGGATTAGGCCTTAATATTGTGGGTGGCATTGATACTCCTCTTGTAAGTGTCGAAAAAGCATTGACTTTTCAAATTATTTAATTTAATTCTTTTTTAATCACTATTATTAAATAATTCAATAAGTATTTCAAAATAAAATTTTTAAACACTACATATTAAAAATTAAACAAATTTATTTCATTATATAATTTCCATTTAGTATGGCATTTAAAATGAAAAGGCAAAAGTTTAGCAATTATGTATGTTTATATGCTTGTTTGTGCTTTTATTTTTTTTTAATTTTATTGTAGGTAGAGTTTTGGAATTTTTAGATTAATTATTAAGAGAGAATAATAGCCAATATTACAAATTTAATTTACAGTATCATTACATTACATTTTTAAATAGTTAAACTGTTTTGAGGGGGAATGAAATAAAATGGCAATAATTACTTGAGAGATTTTTGTTGTTTTTTTTTTTTTTAAATCAATAGAATATAATTAATTCATTAAAAAGATAATATAATTTTAATGTAACTGATTATAAAAATTGATACATTACAATAATTACAATGAAAAGTGATAAAAAATAGAAAAAAATGGCTATTTAAGTAAAAATTGATATTCAAATATTTTAAATGAATTGAGAAATCTTATGCATATTTTCACTAAAATTTATTTTACAATACAGTTTATAATGCATATATATAAAACAATTTAATCTTAAATGATGTATATATTGTAAATTCTCATTAAATTAAATTTCAATATGAAATTTTTTATCAAATATATAAATATCTGGGGCATATTTCAGAATCAACATAAATAAGTAAAAATATTTCTTGATAAATACAAAATTTTTTTAAATTCAATTATTTACATACTTATATATAGTAAACTCTGTAAAATCTGGCACTTTAGAATTTAGAATTATTTAAAATTCAGTCTATTGTATAAAAAAATAATTATTTTAAAATCGGAAAATTTTAGAAATGCATTCTAGTATTTCCATTTATAAGCATATTTATTATATAAACATTTATCATTTTCATCATTATCAAATATTGGTACTACAGGGTTTTATATTATTTTTTTTCTGTAAAGATATACAAACTGTTTGAAACTTGAATTGAATCTCATTTCAAAATAAAACTTGACTCTGTTCAAAAATTTCAAACAGCAGTATAATCCATGTAATTCAGCTCTTTTTATAATTTGGTATTTTATAATTCGACCACATTAAAATCATTGCTGTTAGACAATTTCATTTTTTCTATAGTTAGATCATTCTACTGATTGTGCTTATAATGAAAATTTTTTAGTGAGAACTTATACTGCTAAAAGTGCTTTTTGTTTCAGTTAAGGACTTATAATGAAGTTTGTTATTATCAAAGTATATATTATTTTCATTATTGTTTTTTTTATATTTAATAAAAATTAAGAATATTTGAGTCAAAACGTGTTTTAGGTTATTTTATTCTACTTATTAAAATCATAAATGTTGAATTTATCTGTTCAGTATTTAAGATAACATTAAAATGTTATATTGTTAGTGATCATAGTTTAAAATCATGAAAAAGTATAGTTTATTAGTAATTTAAGTTTATAAAATTTTTATAAAAATATAGAAATAAATTCAATACTGTTGACTTTTTTGTAATGTGAATAATCTATTAGGTACATTCAACTTTTTTCATCATTAAAAATGTCATTAAAGATTTTAAAACTGAAACTCAATTCAGAAATTTATGTTTTTGAACATCTCAATTTTTCTGTGATCTTTCTCTTTCTTTACCTTGATTTATCAGTCACTCTTAGAGAAGAGAATAAATCATATCCATTCTAATTTTACATTGAATCTAAAAATATTATCTTATCCCAAAAATCCCATAAAGCAAACCTTTTATAAAAAAATTAATAATAAAAGAAAGGATATCCATGTATTTGAGCCTGTGAAAGGAATGTCTGATAATAAGACAAGATTTCCTATCAGATTACTTCTATTTTCAGTGTGATTCAAGGGATTGTTGCACTCTTAATCAGCTCTCAATTAAAGTTGCATTAACAGTATAAAGTGTGCAAAGAGAATTCTGCTTTCTTTTGACATTCTTAAACTTGAATATTATAAGATTCCAAGTTCACTTATTTATTCAGGCATCTCTGACCTGGCCATTTTATAATGCTATTCTAATACATTAAACAAGGAATGCATGTACAACTGTTGTTCTCTGCCTCACATTACATGAAGAGCATGCCATGCGATAATTTTATCATGCCCTTGGTCTACTTCATGTCTGGTCGCCAGAAGCAGTAGTTCTGTGAGACATGTGAATAACGACATTAATTAGGGGATAATCTGATATTATATTCTAAAAGATTTTGGTATGTCTCTTGAGAAATTTGTTAGCATTGGAACAGATTGTGCTCCTGCAATGCTAGGCAACAATTTAGGTCTTATCGGTCTCTTGAAGAAAGACAAAAAATTTCCAGATTTTATCCACATTCATTGTATTATTCACTGCAAGCATCTTCTTGTAAAATATTTGAAGTTCATTGATGTCATAGAAAGAGTTTTAAAGATAATTAATTATATCAGAACAAATGCAAAAATTCACCAGTAATTTAAAAACTTTATTGAAAATTTTTCTGATGATTTTCTAAATGATGTACCTTTATACTTTACACTGCGTCATGCAATGCAATCTACATATGTTTTAAAAAAATTTGTGAAGCTGCTTGATCCCATTAAAGCTTTTCTCAAAGAAAAGCAAAAATTATATCCATAACTAGATAATGAAGAATGGATCTAAGATTTAATGTTTTTTACAGATATAATGGAACATTTAGGAGTATTAAACTGAGCACTGCAAGGAAAGGATAAGATGATTCATGATCTGTTGGCAAATGCTTTCAAGTTTTAAGAAAAAAATATAAGTATTCCAAAATGATTTAAAATGAAAAACTTCAGGAATATTTGAAAAAGTTGGAAGATTTAAACTTAGATTTTGATAACAGATTTGAAAACAGAGAATTTTAAAGTTACCACAGCATATTTTTTATCAATCTTTTGCAATAAAAGTTCTTGAAGATAGATCTCCAATATCTTCTATAATAGTTTCTAACACAGCTGATGTTGAAATGGAGCTAACAGAGATGAAAGAAGATCAAACTCTACAATTACTCCACAAATAAAGTGCTTCTCTGTTAGAATATTGGAAACTTTACCAGAAACAATATGCCCAAAATTAAAATTAGTAGCATATCAAATAACCTCCATTTTTGGCTTAACTAATAGCTGTAAATCATCGTAATCTACAATGAAGCTGATAAAAAAATAAACACTGCTGAATGTTGACAAACCAATATTTAACTGAATTACTGTGAACTGCAACAACAATATATGCCAGAGTTGAAATATTTGGCAAAACAGTTAAAAGAAACATAATTATTAGAGTTATCAAAACTGTTTAAGAATTCAGAAATAACAACAATTCTAACAATTGGAGAATGATATTTTTAATAAAAACATTAGAAAAACAATGCCTAAAATTTCTTTTATATCAAATATAACTTTTTTCAGTTTTTGGTTCTTCTTAATATGTGAACATTCTGAAATGGTTCTTAACACTGTTAAGCTTGGCCACCCATTATATATTGTTAGGCAGAGATATCATTTATGCCAATAAATTCAGATACTTAATAATAATAATAAATAATAATAATTAACCTACTGTTGCAGCCAATATGTCATGAGGACAGCATCCAAGGAGAAAACTTTTACACACTCGAGGATCAGTAAAATGCACTTTGAAACGATTATTTTCACCTATAAACAAATAAATTCCCTATTATTAATTATTAAATACATTTATATTTGAGTTTTAAATATTTTTTCTTAGTTTACATTGTTTTAATTTCATTATTTGGAATGGAATTAATATTATAAATATTTTTAATACCATAAAATAGTTAGTATGCAAAATATTTAAGCATTTTTCAATATTCCAAATTTGATGATATTTTTCATTAAATTTAAATGCTTAATGCAAGAAGAGAAAATTCTTTCTTAAATGTTGATATTAATGAAATATACAAAAATATTTATATATATTAAGTACATGTATTTTTTCTTATTTTAAATAATTAAATTTGAATAAAAAATATTAGAATATTTCTTATTAATGCAAAAAGTACTGAGAAAGATTTCTCTCTTAATGCTTAAAAAAGGAATTTTTAATATATATATTTTAATGTTTCTGAATTTTTAATGAAAAACTTTCATTGGGCAGAAACATATTAAAACAGATTGGGACTGGTGATGAAAAACTCACGATAACAGCTTTTGTAAACAATTACAGTCCCCCACAGTCAGGGAAAGGAATGGTTTCTTTAGTATCTCTCCTGAAAAAAACATAACACTATGATATATGCACTGAAAGGAAAAGGAAATAACACTAGCAATACACACTGCGATCAGTCAATAGCAGTTGTCACATCCTGTTCTTCTTTGCATTAGTCTCGCTTTAGAGACAGGTTTGACTTTGTACCATATCCTCCCTGGAAATGAAACCAGGAAGGACAATATTTAGTCCTATTTTCAAGATCTGTTTATTTCCAAAATAATTACTGTCTTCAGTAATATCCATATTTAAAAACCAAAACACCATAAAATTATATAAATTATAAAATTACAACAACAAAATTTATAAAATAGAAAAATAATTTAATAATAATTGATTTCACTTCAATTTTTTTTTAGTTTCTTATGTTCTATTTTTAAAACTTAATATTTTACAACTATTGAAAATAAGTTATGAATATTAAATTTTTTCTTACTGGTAATGAATTATGAAATAATTAATAACTCATTTTCAATAATTTAATCTGTGATTAATCAAACTATAACAATATAACTTTTAATATTTATTAATAATATTGCTTTATTAATTGATAAGTAAAAAAATTATTTTATAAAAAGGTTTTGGAACTGGATCTATAATAAACAGACTGATCATCAAAATGTCATTAACAAATTGATGGTTAATGATGGCCATAACTTTCACATTCTAGAATTTTCTTCAGACATAATTGTAGCTATCATATTTTTATTATTTTATGGCAAATAGTTTGATGATGATAATAAATTAACAACATATAATAGGAAAGTATTAATTTTGTTAAAATAAACTAAAATATATCTTAATCATTCATTTTTTGTTTCATTTTTACCAAAATTAAGAAGAAAATAAAAAAAAACAAACAATTGCCATGCTCATTTGTGGTTACTTAAATGAGCATGGCAATTTTATTGCTTAACAGCCATCATTTGCTTCCTGGGAAATTGTGGCAAAGCTTCTATTAGATGGGTTGCAACAATAAATATCTAGATCTAATTAGAGATCCCAAAAGATGATTACAGGTATTTATGTGAGATGAGACCATTTTCGCATTTATTAGGATTTTTTGATATAAATTAAAAAATTTTTAAAAGTACTGTTAAAAATTGTACAAATTATATAAGAACAAGTTAATAAATATGAAATATTAATAAAAACAATATTTCATTGAATTTATATAATTTTGTAATAATTATATGACTTTGTTTAACCGAGGTTATGTAACTCTTTTTTAAAAATAATTTCTGAAAATTTCAGCAGATTTCTTCATTCATTGCTTTTTTTTCAGAGGAGGTATGATTATCTAAAAATATCCACAGTTTCATTGGATAGCTAAGATTTCATATTTAAAAAAAATCATGTTTCTATGATCTCATATATGGAATGAAAAGTTGTGAAAAAATAAAATTCTAAAAAAATGTTCACACTGTTAAAAAGAGTGAAATATACAGAGTGTCCGAAAAGTATCTTTACACTTACAAAGGGCTCCTGATTTCTGGAAATGGAAAACATCATTCATGTTGTTTTCCATTTCCAGAAATCAGGAGCCCTTTGTTGCTAAGTCCATCAACTAGCATACTACAAAACAAATGTAGTAGCTCTTCTTTAGTGAGCTCTGATATGTGAGACTGGAGCAGTTCATCCACATGAAACAATTTTTAAATGAAAATTTTTTTTAAAAATTAATTTACTTTTTAAAATCGCGTTATAGCGAAAACGCGTAAAGTGAGATCGCGTATAACGAGGGATACCTGTATTATCCTTTTTATCATACGAAAAAGAAAAAGTTGTTATATATAAATTGAAGAGAAAATTATTACCTACTTATACTACTCAATTCTCATGCCAGATCATCAAAAGCTATAGTCAAAAATAACTTTTACTTTTTCCAACAGTAAAAATATTAATCATTTATACCAATTGTGGTTTATGATTTAATGGTTTATGTACTTTGGTATAAAGTCACCAGTTTTCATTTGTCAACACTTGCAAATCTATTATAAAACAACTAATGAACTTAACGACATTTCCTTAGTTCAATTACGTTTTTTTATAATCTAAATAGATACACTTCATATAAAGTTGAAGTGTGCAAACTGATTAGTTTGGCTGATAATCGAAAAAATTTTATTTATACTCTTTTCAAAGAAAGAAGAACTTTCATGGCCAAATTCGATGATCGACGAGTCTTTTCTGTTAGGATTAATGATACCCTTTTCAAGAAAGAAGAACTTTCAAGGCCAAATTCGATGATCGACGAGTCTTTTCTGTTAGGATTAACGATGAATTCTATCGTCTAAAAGAGATAGATATTGATACTTTTTGTTAGTATAACTGATAGAATGATTATTTTTTAATTTATATGTGACACTATATTTGTGTTTCTTATGCTTATTTGATGGCAGATTGAGTGGATTCAAGTACAAGTAGTCCTTGACTTACAACAGAGTTCACACCAAACCTCACTGTAAGTCAGAAATGCCAAAATTTATGGATTGCCCACTACCAATATTTATTATTACACTTCACTTATTGTAATAAAAGCAAACATAAAAATACAAGAAAAATAAAAAGGATTCAGTTTGTATGTCAGATAGTTTTCAAGGATTCAAACCATTTGTCAATTGCATTGATCAGTTACAGAATTTATCAATGATATTGCCATTACAAGTGGTAGTGGTTATAAGTTGAGGTGACTGTAAAATGAGGAATATTTTATTTTGAAAAATCTAGGCAATTACCTAGGAGCAGAAAAACATGGAACACTTAAAATTTTATAAGGTTTTTTAAATAATAAACCCTATATATATTTTGCCTAGATGTGCAAGTAACTCTAAAACTATCATTGAATGGCAGGGTTTTCATTTACTCAGTTGTGACAAAATTTTCTTTTTCTTTTTTTTTTGCTTTACACATTTTAACATACTGTATTAACAATGAATACTGTACATATATAACATACTGTATTAACATACTGTATATAACATACTGTATTAACAATGTGAAGATTCAAAACAGCAAAAAAATTTCTTTAATATATCTTATCTAATATATAATATAATAAAACTTGTATGAAAAATTGCTTAAAAGTATTTAAAATCTTAACTTTTACTGTATAAATTTACAAATGAAAATATTCTTCTCAGTTTGAAGTGTGAAAAATGTTATTTATTTATATTTTTCTGTTAACATAAATGTAAAAAATTTGTTAAAAGTTTTTCTTGCACTCAAATTGAAAAAATGAAATTTTGCAATAAGATCAATAGATATCTGATAAGTTTATAATACAGGCGGCCCTCAACTTTAGCACATAATTGGTTCCTGAAAGTGTGCGCGAATGTTGAATGTTCGAAAGTTGAGGGAATGTGCACCAAAAACTGTGTTTTAAATTATTTATTTATCAATATGTATACATAATGAAGTTAAAGAGACATGTTTAAGTACTTTCATGGGTTTTCTTTATAAGCTTGTCAAGATTTAGTTGAATACCTCTCTTTTATTTTTCTTTTCTTGATAAAGATTTCTATAACATGCTGTGTCTTTCTCAATTGCCCTATGTACTTTAGATATACATTCTCCATTGGGATCACATTCTTCCATGATAGTTAAAAATTTGCCAAGATGCATGAAGGCTTTATTCATATTTTTAATTGTCAAAGTCTTGACGTTTTTATTAGCTTCTTCTTCCTCACTTTCACTGTGTATTTTATTGTTACTCAATTGTTGCATTTGACAGCAGTATTGTGTGAGACTCAATCAACTCATTTACATCATTGTTGACGTTCAAGTTTAGTTCATTCATTAGGCTAACTATTTTATCAGTGATAGTTTCCAGTGTTTTTTCAAAATTAATAAAAATCACTCATCATTTATGGGCATAATTGTTTCCAGGAACCTTTCATTGTCGACTCTTTTATTTCAGCCCATGCATCTCCACTATTGTTTATTGCATTCCATATATTATAATTCTTCCAAAAATCTGTTAATGTTGGCCCATCTTCCTTGTCAGTTGCCTTGATGGCCTTAGTCATTATTGTCCTCATATAATATCGTTTAAACATAGCTATCACTGTTTGGTCCATGACCTTTTGATCGGAACAACACAATAATGATTACGATTCCGGAAAGTCTGCTATTGTGGGAAGTAATGTGTGTCTGAGAATGTAGAGTGAGCTACAGCACTATGGAGTGTTCTTCATGGAAGAAAATTTTTTCTTATCGACAAAAATATTTAAAAAGTTGAATTTTTAAAAATGTGCGAAATAGCGAATTGTGCGAAAGTCGAGGGACGCCTGTAAGTATTTAAAAATAATAATAATTAACATCTAATCATCAGAAAAATTTTATAGAAATATTTCTTACAGAATAATCATTTTACTGAAAAATAATAAAAATAATTTGTTTAATTGTTTGATTCAATTATTAAGAATAATACTTAAAATGAAGTTTGTTATTATAGAAATATTCGTTTATGAGTTATTTTAGAAAAATATTTATATTACTACAATATATATTTTTTGTTGCTATATCATTCATAAAATTTATTCCTGTCCATTCAACTATAGAATTTTATATCAGTTCACTCACTGATAATACAAGCAGTTCACAAAGAACTTATTATTTATTTTCTTGAACATGTTCTTTATTTTGGAATGATTAAAGATACAGAATTAAAATATACATCATCAAAATCATCCTCATTTGCATAATTTATATGTTGAATGTCATCAAAATCTATTAAATAAAATTCTATAGTTATTATTCTCAGAAAATTGAATGCCTGCTATTTTAAACAAACGAATGTACAGAACTAATTAAATTTACTTCAAATTTTCCATTAATATTCTAATCATGTTACTAAATTTTATAAATTTTTATCAAATAGTTTAAAAATTATTAGAGAAAAGCCTTTAAAGTTTGAACATCCACAATTTTTATATGATTGCAGATAAAATTTTAATTGATTTGTTATCAAGATCATATTTAATAACATGATCATCATGTTAAATTTTATAAAATGCAATGAATAGTTCATGATATATTAAAAGAGAATCTCAAAAATTTTAATACTTTGAAGCCAAATACCATTTGCAATATAGAATTACATAATTATATGAGCTACTTAACCATAAATAATCAATTAAAAACCATATTGACAAAGTTTCATGTGCAATTTTCATATTAGTCAATCTGTTCTTGGATTGGAAATCTGTACTTTTGTATAATGCAAGTTTCACTCTGATATCCAAAATTCAGTTTTTTTTAGTAATTTGTTTTCAAATGAATTGTAAACTTGAAATATGTAAAATGCATGAAATCTTTATAAAATTTCATTTAATCTGCATATAACAAATATTTATTTGTTTATTATGTGAGATTTAGTACTTTCCAAGTAAGGAAAGATTATTTATACAGGTATCCCTCCTATAACACGGCTTCCTATAACACGGTTTTGCTTTAACATGATTTGAAAATTGCAGAAATCCTCATATAACATGATACTTCTACAAGACGGTTTTTACTTAACACATTTAGAAAATTGTTTACATTTCCTACAACACAAAACATTTTCATTAATTTTTGTAAATCCATACTAGGTCACACAATAAACAAAATTAAATCATTGGGAATACTTTGCTAAAATTAGTCATAAATACAATTTTGCTAGTTTATTGGGAGAGGGATGATATGCAGTCTATTTTCAATTTGAAACTGAATTAATTGGCGACCATTGAGTATTTTATGTTTCAAATATTCAGTTCTTGGATAAAAAATAAGTTTTTATTCTTCAATAGAGGAATGTGAAGGAAGAAAATCTTTTTTATTCAGAAATTTTTTTTTAGGTATATGTTAAGGAACAATTGTTTTCTAGTGGGCGGTAGCTGGTTAGATTACAAATTTTGTAAAGAGAGCAGAAGCTACAAAAAGTTTAAATGCATAAAATATTTCAGAAAGTGAAGTTGATATTGTTAAAGAAAGAAATGTTCTTGTTTTAACGAAACAATCGTAAGGAAGATATAATTATTAAATGAAATATAATTAACAGCACTAAGGCAAGTGCTGTTAATTATATTTTTTAACTTATTAGCTGTTAATTATATTTTTAACTTATTGGCAGTGTAATAGAGAACTTATATTATTAAATGAATTTATATAGTCTATATCAGTAGTTCTCAAACACTGATATTGTCTATATTTAGTCTATATTTATCATATTTTAGTCTATATTTGTCTGATTAGTCTATATGATTAGACTAAATTATAGGAATGATTATAATGGAATCCTTAATGGAATCCATCATAAGAGAATCGAAAGCAATAGAGATTAGCAAAGACCCAACTAGGCAAATAGAGAATGTGGTGAATAGAATTATAAGAAGTCAGAATTTTCTGCAATGCTAGAAAGTCAGAAAGCAGGAAGCACTAGCCTGTCCAAGGTTATTTGCTTACATTAAAGTACACAAGTCGCCTATAAAATATAGGCCAATAGTCGAGAAAAGACTAGCACCGACTTATAGCTTGGAGAAGACAATAGCGGATTGGTGTAATGGAATATTGGGCGAATCGGATAGATCACCAAAATCACAACAACAGTTTTAAATAAAGTGAAAGATTTGCAAGCGGCAGACATTAAAATGATGACCACATATGATTTTGAGGCACTGTACCCCTCTTTACAATTAGAACCAGTATGTCTGTACTTCTATTGTTTCCTATTGGAGAATATCCCACAAGAACAAACTGACACAAAGCTGCTAAGGGAGATTGCATATTTAATATGCTATAATTCCTATTTTATTTTTTGAAGAAAAATATTTAAACAAGTACGAGGGGTACCGATAGGGAGTCCAATTACGAGTATATTAGCTGAAATAATACTAAGAGAAGTAGAAAAGCAGAAACTTAATAAATTCCAACCAAGTATGTTATTATATGTAAGATACATAGACGATATATTAATAATGTGGAAAGATGAATAAAAGATAAATGAAATAATGAAGGAGTTCACGTTGGAAAACTATCGGCTTAAACTAAAAAAAGAACAAATGAATGAAGATAGCATGCATTTCTTAGATCTACAAATTGAAAGGTAGGAAAGAAGAATGAAAACTAGCGTATATCATAAGCCAATATATCGACTAGTATTAATATCGAAATGGTCAAACGACTCAATGATTTATAAGAAAGCAGCATTCAGGAGCTTTTTTAGAAGGGTGTTAGCTTATAACAGTACAGAGGAGGATTTGAAGAAGGAGATTGATTATATAGTAAGTATAGAGAAACAGCATGGTTATAATAAATTATATTTACTGCAGATTTACAAGCAAGTGATGATAAGTATGAAGAAGGAGACAAGACAAGAGAAAGTCAGGCACAACTACATACAGTACCTTTACTTCTAAAAAACATGAATATTATAAGGATGATAGAGAGGAAAAATAAGACGAAACTAACAACAAAGAGAAACCCAACATTGTTTAAAGTAAATATTAATTTTAGAAGTGATATTTATGATCAGTTATACTAACAAAAAGTATCAATATCTATCTCTTTTAGACGATAGAATTCATATCACATAATTTCTCAGTGCATTTTGGCAAACAGGAAAAGATAAAATTTTATTTAAACATATATTTATTACTAGCTATTTACATTAATTACAAATACATTAAAAAATACATTAAAATACATAAATAAATATATTTTATTTTAAATATTTAATGTGTACATTAAATATTTAAAATATATTATTATTTAATATATTTTAAATATTTAATGTAAATAGCTAGTAATAAATATATGTTTAAATAAAATTTTATCTTTTCCTGTTTGCCAAAATGCACTGAGAAATTATGTGATATGAATTCTCTCGTCTAAAAGAGATAGATATTGATACTTTTTGTTAGTATAACTGATTGTTTAAAGTGTTACACAATGGGAAAGATCCGTTTTATCTTTTCCTGTTTGCCAAAATGCACTGAGAAATTATGTGATATGAAATCTATCGTCTAACAGTTACTAGCACAATATTTAAAGTGGAAAAAGGAACATACAATCACAGTAGTGCTTTCAACTTTAATAAGTCATCATCAGCACATAAAAAATTACAGGTTTTGGAACATTAGAACTTAAGAATATAAATTATAGAACATATGAACCTTATAAAATTCAAAAATTGGTGGTATTATTTTGAACTTTTAAAAAATTTTTGAAATTTAAGAACATTCAAATTTTGGAATGCTTGATACATTTATGTTCTTAATTGTAATGATATTGTAGTAATCTCTTGATTGGATGAGGTTTAAGTGTGTATACATGAAGAGGGTGTGATAGCACTGAAAACGTTTGTGTATTTAAGTGAATAAAAATAGATTAGTAGAATACTTTACTGCAGATAGTGCTGATTTTATTCTTGTGAATATATGATTAGTCTATATTTTAGTCTATACTTGGCAGGCGTGGCCCATCGTCTATACTTTGACGATGGGCCACGAAAAATTAAGAATGAAATGTATGTATGTATCATATATGTTAATAGTGAAATGTGGTTGACTGGATATTCCTTTTGCAGTCCTATCAATTCCTATAAATAGGATATCATTAGAAAAATCTAACCTTCAAATTTCTGCGACAGTCAAAATTTTTTGTTGTTTTCATAAATTAAAAATTAAGGAATAAAATTAAAATTAAAATTATAGTTTCTCTAAAAAGACAAAATCTGCAGGTGGCATTATAACTTAATAAGGACCACTATTTAATGATCCCATGTACAAGTATGTATGTAATCTGAATGTAATAAGAATAAATACAATAATCTGTTAATAAAAATTTGTTGTTAAATCTAAATTATTATTTAAAATATTTAGGTCTGCCACCAGATTTTAAAATATTAAAATGTATTCCTCAACAGAAAAAGGTTGAGAACCACTGGGCTATATACTTTTTCTTTCCTTTTGTTTTACATATATTGTGTTTTTAGGGTCTTCGTATATATTTTTTCTTCCTTTATGTTTTGTGTTATTAATATTCTTAATAAAAATTAATTTTCTTATGTGGAATTAAAGAAAGTCATTTGTTTTTAATTGGTTTTGGAATGTAACTCATCTTTTTTGTATTGGCTCTAGGTCTCATATAACATGGTTTCACACAACACGGTGTTTTTCAGGAAACTATCTACCGTGTTATAGGAGGGATACCTGTACTTATAATAAAATTTTTAAATATAAGGTTTTTCATATTTTGTTACTGTTATACTAACTAAATGCTGATTATTGTTATTTTAATAATTAATTAAAACTTTATTAAATATAACATTGTAGTCAGTTCTGTTTTGTTATTTATATTATTACTTATAAAATATAGATTGTATGTGTGTGTGTATAACTTTTTTATTTAAAATCTATCAAAGATATTTAGGAATATGATATAGAATTTTGTTCAGTATCAGTATGGATATGTCCCTATGTCACCTTTTTTTTATTTATTTTATGACAATAAGTATTGGTAGATGGCGCTAAGTATTAAAGTAAAGTAAGATCTGCTTTATAACAAATGTATTTCTACGTGTTACATTAGTCTTCATTTCTCTAACAATTACACATAAATCCATTATTGATGATAGTTTAATTTTTTATGTTCAAGTGTGTTGGCAGTAAAGATAAAGGAATGACATACAGTTTAATAGATACAGTCACAGATATTGATGAGGCTGTACATTTCCCTGTAGAATTTTTAAATTCACAGAATTCACCAGGAATACCCTCTCATAAATTAAAGTTAAAAGTCCGAATTCCAGTAATACTACTAAGAAATTTAAATGCTCCATGTTTATGCAATAGAAAAAGACTTTGCATAAATTCATTAAAACAAAATCTGATAGAAGCTACAATCATCACTAGTTATCCAATTGGAAAAACAGTTTTCATTACACATATACCTTTGATTCTAACAGATTTTCCTCTCCAATTTAAAAGACTGCAATTTCCTATAAAGGTTTGTTTTGCAATGATTATTAACAAAGCAGAGGGACAGTCCTTAAAAGTTTCAGATTTTCATTTAAATAGGGAAGATTTGGGTTAAATGGGTACTAGAGTTAACTGGAACACTTGCTGCCATCCATGAGAGATCTTCTGAATTACATTGAAATTCAGTATACAAAACCACACCCAAATGGCAACTCTCTTAACTGCCCGCCTTCTGTTGCATTGCTGTCTTGTTATTTCATGTGATTTGAATCTGAGAGATGAATGTAAAATTTTTGCATATTTTTTTGATATCAGTAATTCATATTAACAATGAAATCTTAGATTATTTGCTGGTAGCATGAAAATGCTGTATCATAACAAACATATTACAGATATGCTAAAGAAAATTAGCAGCATGAACAGACCAGGTAGGGCAGTTTTCTAAAGTGAGAGATTGTTAGCCCAGCCCAGTTAACCCCTTGTAATCATGCTTTTTTTATGGCCAGCAGAAAATGCAAATAAGATAATCTGTGGGTCGGAGGTATAGGGCACTATGTCCATTTGTGGCCAAAATGAATTATTGGCAGAATCTCATATGGGTTTTCAGCCTCTACCAAAATGAGATTATTGGCACAATCATATGGGTTTCTCGTCCTTTACCTACAGGTATACAACACTATGTCCTACATCAATAATTGGTGGAGTTACGGTGGTTTTAAATGACACTAAGTCCATAAGGGAGAACAACGTAAAACATCTTCAAACTGCTCTCCTGTAAAATGTAGTAAATGTGACATAGTGTTTTATATCTCCGACTCACAGATATATTTTCAAAATTAAAAACAGCACATTTAGCAGTAGGTTGTTGAAACAAACTTTAATTAGGTCAGAAACGTTTTCAGTATTATAGATACTATCATCAGTTGAACAATCAGATTTAAAAAGAACTACAAACAACTTACATTTGTAGGGTAAGTTGTTTGTAGTTCTTTTTAAATCTGTTTGTTCAACTGATGATAGTATCTAGAATACTGAAAACATTTTTGACCTAATTAAAGTTTATGTTTCAACAACCTACTGCTAAATGTGCTGATTTTAATTTTGAAAGTTATCATTTGAAGATAAGCAGTTTTTACTAATTTTGGATTTTATTATTATTATATGTATTTTATTTTATATTAATATAAAAGTACAACATTATATGCCAGTAAATATACACAAATAAATAACCACATAAGTGGAAAACTTTTTTAAGTGAAAAGATGCCACGTGTTAAAGTAAAAACTACCAATAACAGATCATACTGTGAAAGCAGTTTGAGAAATGCTGTGGATTGTGTGTTAAAAGGGGAGATCTCTATCAGAAAATGTGCTGAGAAATTTCAAATTCCAAAAAATACATTGGCCTGATATGTGAACAAAGTAAAAAACACAGAAGGTGATGCATCCAAAGTCAATTTTTGCCCAAATAATGAACATTTGATGGTTTCACAAAAGAACTTTCACTTTAAGGTTATATACAAACTACACCTAATATGCATTAAAAACTTATAATTAGGGAAATAGGGCATCTGGCATATAAATTTGCTGTCACCAAAAACAAACCTATTAAGCAAAGATGCTACACTATGGAGTGGATGAAACTACAGAGAACACCAGCAAATTTGAAAAGTCCCCAGAGGCTATGTCTGATGCTTATAAAAAGGACATTATCCTGAAACTGCCAGCCTCAATTGTATATGGGGAAAATAGTCACTTTTTTAATATGATAAGCTTTTCAATCAAAATATCATGTTATTCAATTCTATAATTATCATGTTAAATGCAATAAAAGTTTATAAATTATGATGTGTGACTTCATTTAAGTGACATCCTGGCACTGGTACAGTCAACCCCAACAGATGTCCCACTTAACCCCAATTTTCCTGTATTGGGGTTAACCTGGGACAGGTATGAAAATTTATTTTTTTTGAGATTAAATATATTGATAAAATAATATTGTTTAGCTTTTATGGATGTTTAGATATGACTATATTATTCTATATTTTAAAAACTGCAATATTGCATTTGTGCTTTATAATATAAAATCATAAACTTTTTTGTACTCAGTTAAGCCAAGTCTCCCCTACTGACTTTTTTCCCATGGCCAATTGTATGTCACCTTTTCAAGAATCAGAGAAGCAAAAAATTTGCATATCCACACATAATCAATAAGTAATGAATATAGTTTATAAAGAAACATTATGAGAGCATTAATATAATTATTTTTTATTATATCCATATTGTTGTTATTACCATAATTATTTGAATATAAGCCGACCTCCCAACTTCAGAGTTTGAAAATCAGTAAAAATGCAAAACCTGTGTATAAGCCTACTCCCTGACTTTAGCACTTAGAATTTTATAAAAATTTGAAACCGATAAATTATACGCGAGATGTCTTTGATTTTCTGGTTACAGATATATTAATGCCATTTGCCAAAATAAATATTTTATTGAAAATTTAAATATATACATATAAAATAAATTTTTATAATACAATCACCAATATATCAATTTAAAAGGTAAAATTTTACTTTACCCAAAGCGATCGAGTGCGTCATGCCACCAACTTCAATCTGCATTTGTATAAGTGCATCAGATAGGCAATGCCACACTGTCTGATGCACCGCGACACAGAAATTCTTGACAATAATCCAGCTAAATTGATCCAATGCAGCATGCCTAAATAAGATTCTTGGATTATTGTCGAGAATTTCTGTTTTGCAGCGCATCAGGCAGCGGGGTGTTGTCTATCTGATGCACTTGAATAAATGTAGGTTGGATGGTGTGTCATGCTCAATTGCATCAGGTAAAGTAAAATTTTACTTTACTCTGAAGCAAGATTGATGTCAGCATATGACATTATCGTTAGGATGACGTGGCTTCAGAAAATATCAAGTTAAGGAATAGTAATAAATTTTGATAATTTACATAAAAATATTTTCTTCTTAATTAGAACTTTACTATTACACTGACAAAATAACTTAAAAACTGTAATTAACAGCACTATGGCAGGAAAAAAAATACATAATAATAAAAACACAGTAAACTTAGAAGCGCTTTCGATTTAATCAATCCTCGTCAGCTACAACAAATATTAGAAGAACATAATTGCATTCTATACAACTTTTAGAACTTTCATTGAAATATTTAAAGAACTCGGTTACTATAGTAACCTAAATAAACATTTTTAAGTACAACTGCACTAATTAAACATATAAAATACAATAAATATGCAAAAATAAATAAAATAATGCAAAAATAACTATTAAATACATATAAACATATACAGGATTATAGGAAATAAACAACAAACAGAAAATTTTTTATATATATTATATTAATTATAACAGTTCATGTAATGTTAGCTCCTTCTCATGCACCATTTCCAAGCATTATTTATAGTAGAAGGGTCTAATTTATTGACCGGTTTAATATCAGTTTTTCTTTTTTCAAAGAT
>AYEL01015942.1:0-14129 GCA_000484575.1 Olivierus martensii | reverse complement strand
GTATAAGATCCAGGTTGAAAGCCCTGGGACGGCTTAATAGGCCTCACCCCCTTAGAAGAGGGGTGGACAGTTGAGATCTGGTTCTCTTGCTAGCACCAGGGGTGCCAGCAAGAGAGTCAGACAGAGAAGCTATTTGGGAAGTACCGTGCGGTAGCTGAGAGCCACCCGCGCCAGCAGTTTCCCTCCTAGCCCTCCTCCGCTTTCGCCTAGCCGCCCCAGACAAACGCGTCTTTCACAGACTAGGTTTACTCCCGGAGGCAGAAATATCACCAGGAGACTGCTCCACCGTCCCACCAATCAGAGGCACGTCAGTGACCCCGGCACCCTCAGATGAGGTACCAGGACCACCACCCCCGTGATGAGGCAGAGAAGCAGCCTCCCAGAAAAAGATTTAAATTTTGACGCAGTTTTTGAACCCATGCCAAAACAGAAACTGGAGGAAACATGAGAGGTCACCACCCGATTATCCTCCAATACGGGCGGAAGGCTAACTATGACAGGGTTTTAGCTGGTGCCCTAAAGGGGTCGTTAACAACACTACATCTTTTACTACCCTAGTGCCACTCAACTCTCGGCACGATACCTTACACCTTAGTTTGGGTAGGGCACTCTCTTAGTCTGGCCCCTCACCTTCGACCTGTCGGACATGGGAGACCCTACCAGTAGCAAAGCTACCGCCGGCATAGCTCTCAGGATCCTTGGAACACACAAGCTCCCTCACCACAACAAGGTGGAGACGCCATCGAGGGAGATAATTAACAGCACTATGGCAGGAAAAAAATACATAATAATAAAAACACATCAGCTACAACGAATATTAGAAGAACATATTGTGTTCTATACAACTCTTAGAACTTTCATACAAATATTTAAAGAACTCGGCTACTATAGTAACCTAATTTAAATAAACATTTTTAAATACAACTGCACTAATTAACCATATTATAAAATACAATAAATATGCAAAAATAAATAAAATAACACAAAACGCATTTTGCATTATTTTATTTATTTTTGCATATTTATTGTATTTTATAATATGGTTTATTAGTGCAGTTGTACTTAAAAATGTTTATTTAAATTAGGTTACTATAGTAGCCGAGTTCTTTAAATATTTGTATGAAAGTTCTAAGAGTTGTATAGAACACAATATGTTCTTCTAATATTCGTTGTAGCTGATGTGTTTTTATTATTATGTATTTTTTTCCTGCCATAGTGCTGTTAATTATCTCCCTCGATGGCGTCTCCACCTTGTTGTGGTGAGGGAGCTTGTGTGTTCCAAGGATCCTGAGAGCTATGCCGGCAGTAGCTTTGCTACTGGTAGGGTCTCCCATGTCCGACAGGTCGAAGGTGAGGGGCCAGACTAAGAAAGTGCCCTACCCAAACTAAGGTGTAAGGTATCGTGCCGAGAGTTGAGTGGCACTAGGGTAGTAAAAGATGTAGTGTTGTTAACGACCCCTTTAGGGCACCAGCTAAAACCCTGTCATAGTTAGCCTTCCGCCCGTATTGGAGGATAATCGGGTGGTGACCTCTCATGTTTCCTCCAGTTTCTGTTTTGGCATGGGTTCAAAAACTGCGTCAAAATTTAAATCTTTTTCTGGGAGGCTGCTTCTCCGCCTCATCACCGAGTTCTTTAAATATTTGTATGAAAGTTCTAAGAGTTGTATAGAACACAATATGTTCTAATATTCATTGTAGCTGACGAGGATTTATTAAATCGAAAGCGCTTCTAAGTTTACTGTGTTTTTATCATTATGTATTTTTTCTTGTTAATTATAGTTCTTTGGATCATGTATTCTTCTAATTTGTATATATTATATTTCATTTTGTGTTTTACAGGTTGATAGGCTTTATACTCAATATTAATTAAAAATATTAAACAATATTTTGACTATAAAGTAATGTAGAAAACATGCAATCCTTAAACAGGCATAGTTTACTTTACTTTACAGTGCTTTGCTAATATGGCACTTCTCAACTATATGCCATGTTTTTATTTTATATCTAAAAATGAAAATTATCTGAAAAATAATACTTAGAATAAGCACTGTATATGCAGGATATTGAAAACAAAAATTAATTGAATGAATATACTAATTCCTATCGTAAGGGAAGTTTCATTCAATCCACTATCTAAGATATCTGTTCTATTACATTGCTTGCTTTTATGGATAGCTTGAGGCAAAATATTTCAGTGAACACACACATATTAGCAATGCATTATCATCAGTAAATACTGACAAGGAGACTCTACGAGTTGGGAAATGTGGATGTGAATGAAACGTGTGTAGTTCGTAGAAAGGGCACTACTGAACACACTCATAAAATATTAGGTGTAGATGGCCAGACAATTAAAAGAAATGAACCAAAAAAATATTGTAATCTGTTATAAAATAGTATAAGTTATTCTATCTACTGCGATGTGCAGCTGTGTGGTAAGATATCTGCTTTCGGCGATGGCGGCCTGAGTTCAAGTCGCGCTACTGTGCAAAAAATTTTTTTTGTTTTGATTAATTAATAACATTTATTGTTTTAATTTTTTAATTAATTTAAACAAACACATTACCATAAAATATAAATTATTCTATTTTAATATCAATGTATATCAATTTCACATGTAATAACACACTATCACTTTTCTCTAGTCGTAAAGTTTCATAACAAAAGTATTATGAGCAAAATGTCTTTTATTTTTCTTGCTACTTGTTCATTTTTATTCCCTTGTTTACGATGACTCATCTCCCCCCACCCATGACTTGGAAAAACCCTGGAATAACCGACGCCAGATGTTAGTCATTGAAAAGCAATAAATATAAAAACAACATGTTTTGTTACTGGTGCAGTTGCTAGTTAGCTATTGAAGTGTGCAGATTGTAATTTTGGTCAGTAAAAATGGAGCCAGTGCCTTCAACATCACAAGTTTCGTTCTCTGATTTTTCTTGTACAACAGTTGACAATTCAAGGGATGGTATTTCAAAACAATTCAAGGGATGGTATTTTAAAAGATACTCTTTTATACGCAGAAGAATTATTGCGGAAAGTAGTTCAAATAGGGGACACTCTATCTGACAGTGAAAATATGTATCATCAGATGAAGTAAAAAGATGAAGAAAAAAACGATGTATTCAAATTATAAATTTTATGTATGGCTTACAATGACTTAATGAAGTCAAAAGTACTTCCATAATAAATTATATCTTTTTTCCACTTCGAAATAAGGCTTATTTATTTATTTATTGTTATACCAAAATAACGTAGATTGTTATCAGAAACCCATTCGAAACAAGCTTCGCCGAATTTATCCTCAAACTTCAATTGGGAACAAACTGTGCTACTATAACTATAATATGGAAGTAGACTTGTTATAATGATATTGCACTTGTTAAATAATTAATGAATTAATTAAAAATACAGTATTAAATGTTTACAAAATACCATACACCAAAAAATGCTTCATCTTTATATAGGAGATTTAAAGCAAAATAAAAAAAATATGTAGTTTAATTAGTTGTAATTACCAAAAAATGCTTCATCTTTATATAGGAGATTTAAAGCAAAATAAAAAAAATATGTAGTTGGTTGTAATTTTGAGAAAACAAACTTTCCGGAAATATAAAAATGGGTAAAAGTGCATCCGTACTTCTCCTATCTGTTACTACAGGTAGGCTTCGATTAGTGCGAGTTCGAATAATGCAATTTTGATTAGTGTGACTTATAAAATTGATACCGTTTTTCAGTTAGTGAGAGCAAATATTCGATTAATACGAGTTGTAAGCATAGACCAGTCTTACTAACAAAGCTCCATCTCCTTTTATGATATCAATTAACAAATTACCGTTAATTTTCAGTTAGTAAAACCGTACAAGGAGCAGTCCAAGAACAGTCACTTAGCTTTGAAGAGGTGAAACATCAGAAAGATGGGCTTTTTGCTGTTAACTGTTTAACGTTACTGTATAATAACGTACTAAAGCACTTACCGCACTTATTCTACTACAAGATGTTTACTCGTCGCTAACGCTTTCGGTAACTCTACCATCTTCAGGCTTAGACGTTCCAATATGATAATTTGAATGTTACAACAGTTCAAGTACAGAAACGCATCGTAGAATAAATCCAAACAATAAAGAACGTCGTCGCTAGGATACAGCTTCTTAGGCGAACGATGGTTATCCTTAATGCTAATGAAGTACAATAAAATAAAGATAGATATAAATAAAATAAGCACTAAATATTAAACAGGGTCCGACTATGCAATTGGTGGATTAGAGCTGCTGGCTTTTTTCTAATTCTTGCACTGCATATTTCCAGGCTGCAGGGAGTTCTAATGCTGTTCTGTCATTCAATAGTTTTTCACTTTTGCCTTTCTTCAAAATCTGTAGCGTTTCTGCCGTATAAGCTTGGGTCTTCCTCCTTACTTGCTTTACTATTTTGGCTTCTTTCCAGTGTATGTCTAAGTCGGTCACATAGGCCTCCAATGCCTTAGCATTGGAGGCCTATGCGACCGATGGTGAAGGACGGGGATCACCTGGCCCGGCCTAGTACCCGAAAAAATCCAGGACCAGACCTGGGTCCTCCAGCATGGCACGCCAGCGCGTTACTACTCGGCCATCCGGCCACCCGTTAATGCTGGCCGAAAAAATCCAGGACCAGACCTGGGTCCTCCAGCATGGCACGCCAGCGCGTTACTACTCAGCCATCTGGCCACCCGTTAATGCTGGTCAGAAAAACCTTTCTTACTTGTCTTCAATCATTTTTATTTGCTGTTCTAAATTCAAGGAATTTACTTTTCGTTTATCCCATGGTTTAACATCATATGAGATTACATTTGATTAATACATCAACGGCGAGTGACTCCTTAAGTTCCTTGACCTTGGATCGAATATCTCGCAGTGTATTTGGTCAGGACCTGCAACTGTGCATCTTAGTTTCTTTGCAGCTTGCTTAAAATCATTTTTGTTGAAGAAAGACCGAAATGAAGAACCACTATACTCAAATAAATTGTCAATCCTGTTTTTATTTTGTGCACAAAATTTCTTTAAGATGAAATCACATAAATTATTTTTTAAATCTATTGAGAAAGTTTTGCTCCTATGTTTTGATTTACCTTGAGTGAAAGTTGGTAATATATTCCAGAAAAAACGATCAGATGTTAGCCGACTTTTTGGGATTTTTTCAATATAATGTACTCTAGCCTTTTTAGCAAGATATATCTTTTTATCAAAAAATTTAAATTGATTAAATTGCACAATGTTTCCATATCTCTTCCACTGTTTAAGAAAAAGTATTACGTAAATTCTTTATTTTCTTCATCTCCGCCGTAACCCATGGCAAGTTTCGATTATATATCCGTTTAACAACGGGGACAAATAACTGAATTGCACAATTAAAGATTTCATATAGAACAGTAAACTTGAATATATAAATGACCAGTCTTGTGATAGAAGAAAAGATGATATTGATGTCCAATTGAAGCCCTTCTCCATTTAGTTGCCAAACTTCAAAAGAATTTTCATTTTCAATTTTGTCAGTTTTCATATTTAAGGTAAATTTTGATCTTATAACTTTGATCTTAGAAGTACAATTTTTAACCAATTTTTTTGGAACCTTGAATTTTTAAATGTCGCTCTTTTTTGCCTTTAGGAATGTAAGTTCCACTACGATGGCAATAGTATGTGCAGCTATAACTATTCTTTAATTCTTTACAGCCAGAATGTTTCACATATTTCTGGAAAGATTCTTTTTCTTCATTTTCCTTCCAACTTAAAAATTCCTCATGATTTTTAAATTTGTAATATTCTTCTTTAATTTGAATGTCATGCAACGCCAAATAGTGGTTAAACAATTCCTCCATGTTATTAAATCACAAATAGCACAAGCCAAGGTAGGTCTTATTGGTATTGATTGTGAATCCTCATTATTACTATGACGGCTTGAATTATCTTTACTGTGATTTTCGATGTAATCGTAATTACATTTAAAATTTCGGGTATCACCTGAAATAACTTCCAGTGAAGGTTCCAATTGAGGATGATTTCGTCTATGATGTCTCAGCGCTGAATTTCTTTTTTCATGTTTCTTGACAATGCTTACATATAAATGTAGAAATATGTGACTCCATACTAGCCGAATAATAAAACTAGCCGAAATCAAATTAAACAAGGTATTTAGAGGATAGTGAAAAGCGATTTTGAAGACAACCAACTTGAACGATGAGTACTTAACAGCCAAAGTACAGTGACCAAAGTGCCACGAGATGTTGCATGGGCAACGTGTTGAGTGTGACGTCAGCTTTGGTTGACGTGATGCGCGCGCACGAGTTTTGTCCCCTCATCTTCCTGTCGCTAACCGCTTGTTTCCACAACAAGCTTAAATCACGGAGCATATATAGAAGGAGGCGAAAGTCCCATAGTGCTCTGTACTAAAAATCCGTATCACTACATCGAGCGCCATCTGCTAGGCGGCAACTAAAGTAGTTTTACCCTAATTTCGATTGTTCGTTTAATAATTGAACTTCTTTACAATAGAATCTAAAAGAGATGATATACTTGAATCACAATAATTATTATTAAAAGTTTTTAAAGTAATATTTTTGTTTATGTATAATAATCCGAAATGTCTCAATATACGAAGTTCCAACATTATAAAATATAAGTTAAATTTTTAAATTACCAAAAATAAAATATATTTACATTCTACTGTTATGTTTATAACACACACAAATTGTACTCCTTAAAAATATAATCATTATTTCCACATAAATTACAAATAAATGTTTTCAGCACTAACAATTATAAAATGATATATTTGTTATTTGATTTAAATATCTGCATTTATCATCATCATCATCATCACAAAGTTCTATTTAAAAATTGTGATTTCCAATAAATCTTTAAACACACAATTAAAGAAATTAAACTTAATATAGATTCTTCTGTGTAAAGATGAAAACTGTTACAATTAGTAAAAATTATTTCATTTTTTTAATGTTTTTTTGGTGACTATATGTAGAATAAAATTCTTCTATAACAGAATCACACTTCATAAAAAAATCAAAAAATTTCTAGGATGGCCGAGTTAATCCAAATTCTGTAAATTCTTTATATTGAATTAAAATTTGTTCTGGCATAATTTCATACAGTCATCAATTAGGACTGTTTCACAATGTCTACAAAAATGTTTTTTAAATATTGTTTGGCAATATAACCTGCAACATAATAATATGCATTTTTATCAATTATATGAATATTGGGTGCATTTATATTTGAATCATGGATGATGCTATTTCATGCAGATATGGATGCTTTTTTAGCCTGTGTTTTTGAATATGTAGCAATTTCTTGCAAAATATAACTGTTGTCAACTTCACAATTGCAATTTTTCCCGATTGGCTTCATCATTGAATTTATAAGTATATGCTTAAAGCTTGTTTGAAACTGCTGAACAGTTGGAAACCTTCCACTACCTATTTTTTGTCTTATCACACAAAATAGATTTTCTAGAGGATCTTGGTTTAAGTGGCAAGTCAATAAAAACTTAATTGTTGTATTTTCAGAAATATCTTCCCATAAATTGATTAATGCATTTATGGTTAATTTCCAACCTGACATGCAGGGTGGTTGTCGAGTTGTTTCGAATTTGCTAGTTTGTATCATATTTAAAGAATCCGTAAGTAATTCTATGTGCTTTGAAGCAACAAAAATATAAATCCCTGAAGCAACTGAATAGCTAAAGACTTGAGTTGCGTATTTTACTTTCATTTTAATGTTTGAAGGTACCATAATATGCGCTTCAGTCAATTTTGGAGCTGCTCGTATTTTTTGTTGACTATCTTTCTGGAAGAAATTACAAATATATGACCATTTTACTGTGTGAGATTCAAACTTTAAATTATATTTGCATAAATTATTTCGTAAAGTCTTCATTAAATGTGGCACATCATGCATGCAAAATATTTTTTCGTCTTTGAAAATAAAGTATGGATTAGTTGGTGTAATGCCTAGTTTTCTATAAAGTGACAAATTACAAGAACCCTGATCACAAATGAGTACCTTCATACGTAAACCAATATTACTAATAAATTGAAGTGTATCTTTTACATATTTTGCAATTACATCAGATGGAGTACATTTACAAGACAATACATATCCAATCGGCTGCTTCCAATTTGATGCTAATCCTTTCAGCATTAAAACAAATGCTTGATCAGCAATTCGTTGGCTTCTTTCATAACCAAAATCTTCAAACCCCATAATAATGTCATATTTTTCATTATAAGATAAATTACATTTGATTTCCATTTTATCAAAAATCAAACCACAAAGTTTTTCATTTTCATTCATCCTTTGCACTGATTCTTTCAGTTTTGCCATAACCTCAGGAGATATACCGGGATTTAATGAGAAACTATTCAACCATTTTTGCAAAGATCGTACTGATGGGAGTTTTTGACACATCACTTTGTAAGCATGTGGACTATGAAAGTATAAATTTAGTGCAAATTTTTTATCATTGATCTGCCACCAACGAGCATATTTATTAATTTTACCTATTCTCATTTGTGTTGTAAAAATTTGCAATGGATCACCTACCAAATACTTTGAAACCATTTTTATAATGTTTTTAATATCATCATCTTGCTTTTTTTCTGCCTTTCTTAATGAATTTAATTTACATGTCTGTAAATAAGCGTTTGATCTGAATAATCTACTTCTAAAACTTCTTATAGTTTTCCTTAAATTTAGCAATTTTTTCTTTGTTCGGGGAGTAGGTTTGCTGGCACCTGGCATTGAAATATCTAGATAAACAGTAATAAAATGTAAATCTATGCTCTATGATTCTGCTATTTTCAGTTCAGATATTCAGAAATATTTATTTATTTATTAGCAATAATCCATGAGAAAATTAAAAATATATCTACAAGATATCTTTTGCATGAAGGTGTGGAGATGATCTATTAATTATATTTGATTATGAAAAATACTAATGGAAAATATTTTAAATTTTAGAAATAATAGACTATGTCTCAACACATTCAATACAAAGGAGAGATTGAAAGTTAGTTATTAATGCTATTTTAAGTTACTATTTTTAAACTTATGAAAAGTTACTATTAAAGATGGTTGTAGATTCTATTTCAGATGTATTGACAGAATCTCTTGTAAAGATATTGTGTTTAGTAATGATTTATTATAATTTCTGAAATATTTTAAAATTATATAATCATTTAATCAGTTATAGGCCTACCTTTAATTGAACATTCCTGACCTGCTTGCTCTTCATCAACTTCCTTTTGGCATTCACTGCTCTGATATGTTGTTGGATCTAATTCAACAATTTCTAACTTCGATTGAAATTATAAAATCAAACATCAAATTTCTATATTTTTTATGTAAAATAATCCATATTAATGAATTTTAAATAATTAATAAACAGAAAATGTGAAATATTTGAAATTACCTTTACTTTTGTAAGATGTTAACATTTAAAGAAGGTACTGAATTAAACAAAAATTTTTTGGATACAGAAATATTCAAATAATCATCGTTTTTGAAATGAGCACTACACACACTATATCCACGTAAATCAGTGTTCTTATCCAATATATCGACTCTCTTGACAGCGAAGCCATTTCTTACATCTATAAAATAAAGGTTATTATATTAATACAACATTCGTTATATCATAACTATTTCTAAAAATGAAAGTATTATACTTACAATTCCACATCCGTTGGTAATCTATGATATATAACATTTGAATTTCTACGGAGAGTATTTTAAATTTGAAACAATGCAGTATGTACCGCCTCTGCTCAAATTACTCATTATCTCTAATAAAATACACACCCTGTATTTTATTAGAGATAATGAGCCGTAGCCGTAAGTCGTGGTCGTAAATTTAATGGTATGCATATTCAATAGCAAGGAACAGAAAATTCCCTATGAACATATATCGAACAACGCACTGTTTCCGAGAAATGATGACTTTATTGACAAATAGAGCAACAACTCGTACAGGTGTTCCTTTGGTAGTGTCTCGTGTACCTTGAACTCATAGCAAATGCTCAAAATGTCCACCATGAACACGGCAGCATGCTTCAGCTCTTCTCCTCAAATTGGCACGCAAACATTCGCAAAGACCAGCATTCTCTCGCACGTTCTCAAAGGCGTTCTCCACGCGATGGCGCAGGGCGTCCACAGTATCCACTCGTTGCGCATACCCCTGCACTTTTAAATAGCCCCAGATGCAAAAGTCCATTAGGTTCAAGTCCGGAGGTCGAGGAGGCCATGCACGTGATCCACCCCGACCAATCCACCGGTGGTGAAAGGTGACAGTCAGGTGATTCGGCACAGCCAGTTGATAATGAGTGGGTGCACCATCATGCATGAACCACATTTGTTGGCGAATCGCAAGAGGCACATTTTCTAATAACGCAGGGAAATCCTGTTGCAGGAATTGGAGATCCGCAGAGGCTCACAGGAGCTGCCTAAGGATGAACGGTCCAATGATACAATCCCCTATTATACCTGCCCACACATTGATGGAAAATCGGTCCTGATGATGTGCCTGATGGAGTGAGGATTAGCATAAGACCACTCATGATAGTTGTGGAAATTAAAGATCCCATCGTGAGTGAAGCTGGCTTCGTCAGTGAACAGAATGAACGTCAGAAACAGAGAACACCTAATGCACTGTCGCAGTAACCACCTGCAGAATCGTCGTCGTGGAGGATAATCTTGTGCGTGTACCGTGTACGTCGCGTCTGCTGCATTCCTATTTTCCTGACCGTACGTGAAATGCATATCCGCCAACTCGGCATTGCTGTAACCTGCTGCAGCCATGTAGTCTCACTCAGACACAGTCCAGACAACGAATCAGCCAGGTCTACTTTCTTCCATTTACATGAACAGGACATTCCATTTACATGGCAAGGGGAAGAAGTTTAATTTCTTTACGTATCATCATCATCATTTCTCGGAAACGGTGCGTTGTTCGACTATGTTCATAGGGAGTTTTTGTTCGTTGCTATTGAATATGCATACCATTAAATTTACGACCACGACTTACGGGACACCCTGTATATATTGTATTCACAAAAAAATGGAGGATAACAACGGATATTAATCGTAGTGAATGTACGACCAATCGACATGCAATAACATGACTTCGTCTATGCTTTTGCGCATGTTCAATATTTTCTTAAGTTGCTCTCTCCTAGATGGCGCTAAAATCAATTGATACGTAAAATCGACTTCCGTTTCGCCTCATATATTAGTGATGGGACTCGAGTGATTTTTTTTCACTCGAGTCACTCGGTACTGGTAACTTTCTCACTCGAATGCCACTCGAGTGAAGATAAAACTCGAGTGATTTTTATTGACTCGAGTCACTCGGAATATAAAACTCGAGTGACCGAAATTTTAAAACGAATAAAACAATATTAATTTTACATAGAAAATGTGTATTCATTTTCGCATTAATGTAAAAGCTACTCAAAGAAATCTAAACAAAATGTAAAAAAATAGAATTTTCCTTCAAACTAAACCTGTCATACATAATCAAGAAACCTCTTATATCAACTATCAGTCAAATTGAATTATTATAATCTACTACTAATAAGTTCTAATCCAATTTAATTTATTCTAACAAGGAACTTTCATGAGATCCAAATATGAACAGTTTTATTATGTTCTTACACAATTTAGGTAATAATAAACATGCTTTAAAATTAACTTAAATAAACTCAACAAAAGAACAGAAATATTGTATTTTTAATGAGATAACAAATTTAACTGAAATTGCTGTAATAACTACTTAAAAAAATGATTTGATCAATTTTTTTCCCTTCCAAACGGTTTCTTCTTTGATTACATATCAGCGCAGCTTTAGAAAAAACTCGTTCTGAAGGAACAGAAGTCGCTGGGATGCATAAATATTTCATAGCTAATTTATACAGCACTGGCATAATCAGTTTCCTTTTCTCCCAGTAAGCAATAGGATCATCTTTTCTATCTAAGTATTCTTCGTCATTGTATTGTTTCACCATGATAATAGCCGAGGCTAATGATGTTTGATTTGAAGTACGTTCCGAAAGTTTTGCATCAAAATGTTCCCATAAATCATTCACGTCCTTCTTTTCTGGTTGCGATTGGCTTGACGATGAAGACTCCGATTCTGTTCTGATATTATCTGAATTTGTGGATATAGAGGTAGATTCAATTTCATCAATAACGGATTGCATAGCCCTATCAGCATTAGATTCTACGCCAAAACCAATTTTCTTAAATCTCGGATCCAAGTAGGTAGATTTAGCTGCAGTTTTGTTTGATTCTAAAATACCTAACCGTTTATCAACAGCATCTAATAAAGATTTTTTTAGTTCTTGACCAATGCCTGTATTTACGATCTTTTTTACCAGTGCTGCTTGAACATTTCTAATCAAAGGAATCACTGAAGACAATGTTGGATATTTCTCTCCGGATAAGGCTGCAGTAAGTTGTTCAAGAGGTCTTAAAAGATCTACGCATTCTTGAACCACTTCCCATTCAAAGTTTTGTAAATTATTTGGTGAACCAGGCATATCGGACATAGTTGCTGATAAAGCAGTTTTAATTTTGAGCATTCTATCTAGCATTAAATATGTAGAATTCCAGCGCGTTGGGACATCTTGCTTTAATTTGATACATTCCATATCCATTGTACGTTGCATTTCCATAAGTTTGTAAGACGCTTTGGTGCTTTGTTTGAAATATGTGACTATGGATTGGCATTTATTTATAATTTCCATAAATTCAGGGTTAGCTGTCTTACAGTCAATGATCGCCAAGTTCAAAGTGTGAGCTACACAGTAGTGGTTCCTCTTACTTAAATATTCAGAAATAGCTTTCTTTATATTCGGAGCATTATCGGATACTATTGTCACAATTTTTTCTGTAATTTGCCACTCATCAAATATCGACTTCAGCACACTTGCTAAAATAATAGAAGAATGTTCCTCCGTAACCTCTCGAGTACTAATAGTTTGCGAAAAAAGTTTTGAATTATAAATGAAATGTATTGTAACAGTTAGGTATGCTTTGTTACTGTCAGAAGTCCATAAATCTGTTGTAACAGCCATATATTCAAGTAAATGTAGAATATCTACAATTACAGTGCGTGCGGCATGATAAGCATCAGGAAGAATTTTCTCTCTTAAAGATTTCCTGCTGGGTAAAACATAGTCAGGATTCATTTCATGGCAAAAATTAATAAAGCCTTTATTTTCCACTATTTGTAGAGGTTGCAAGTCTTGACAAATCATTTTAGTAAGAGCTAAAGAAATTCTTTTTTCTTTTTGCTTAGTAAGTGAAGCATTTGGCTTTGCAAGCTGTAATTGCTGATAACGCCGTTTCTTTGAAATAGAATTGTTAGTGGCAGACGTGGAAGCAGAACTCTCACCTTCACTCGAAGAACATGCTTGTGACGAACTACATTCACCACTGCTATCCTTGTACTGAACTGGATGTTTATTTTTCATGTGAGAAATCAAGTTAGTTGTATTACCAAAATCTTTGTAACTTTTTTTGCAAAACTTACAAATAACGGTTTTTTGTTCTAAATTTTTGTCAAAAAAGGACCACACAATTGCTTTTTTTACACTTTTACTCATTTTCACCACTTACTAATAACACACAGTCATAAATAACCAAAACATTAAACAGTAACAACTCACACAAACAGATTTCTACGTAATTTCAAAGAGAACCTACAGCGGGTAAACTTGTCACAACTAGGGTTGCCACCTCCGACCTAAGTCTCACCCGGAGATGACGACAAAAAAAAATATACATATGTTTAATTTTTTTATTTATATAAGTTATTATTAATAAATACCACATTAAATATCACATTCCAAAATTCCTACAGTTCTAATGATCACAGAGTAATTACTGTCCATATTACATACATATTAATAAAAATACCTTGACATTTTATGTATAAAATAATAACAGATATAGATTGCATATTTTTCTTCTTGTTTATCTATTAGCATATAATAAATAATTTGTTTATTTATGTAGACTTTTCCATGTATATTTCTTCTTGACTAACATCGCAGCCTTGTAAAATTAGTATTTTCTGTTTTTTTT
>AYEL01015941.1:0-22939 GCA_000484575.1 Olivierus martensii | reverse complement strand
TAAGGCAGGTTCTTAACCAGAGTCCATGAGGTGGGATGAGAAAAAATTAACTCATTATCTTTATTTTCACTGACTGCTAATTAAATCTAGCATTTTCTTCTCTTATAAAAACGTATGCAATAAATTACAGAAGTATTAGTTGTATCTGTGATCAAAAAGATCACAGATCACACTAAAATGTCTCTAATAAATATGAAACTTCAAGTTACATTTTATGTGATAAATATATTTTATTAGTATTCAATGTGCTAAGAAAGAAGAACAGAAATTACTGTATCATGGTTTATTTTGTTAAGTATGTTTTAATATAACTTAATTTCTTTTGCAATTTTATTTTGTGCATTTAATAATAATCTCAGGTCTGTGGCCATCACCTAATAAGTCAAGGGGTCCATGGACCAAAAAAGGTTAAGAACCCCTGCACTAAAGGAAAAAATGCTTTTGATTATGAAATTTATCAAAATTTTGATTAATTCAATATAAACTTTCAAAAAAGTAATTCTACATATATACTATTCAAACTAAGACTCCAAACTATGTCAAAAATTATGCCAAATTTGTCAAACATAACTAGGTTTACATATGAAAAGTTGATTTTGAACAAATATAAGATGGAATTTGGGGCTGTAAAATGAGATATGGATTTTATCTTGAAGGGTTTTAAAATATACTCTAAATGAATTGCATTATGCTTTATGTGAAAAATTGATTTTTATGTTTTAATAGTGCCATATCAATGGGAAAAAAATTACAAAGTTTTCATTCAAACAAACAAAAAAAAAATTTAATTTAAATTAAAAATTTCAATTACAGCCTCTTGAAAACAAATTGTATATACTTGTAAATAAACATAGTTAGTTCTGTAATTATTTTACCTTGCTAAATTACCATTATTACACTCTAGATGTTTTATGTATAATAAAACATATAATAAACCACAAAAGTACCCTCATAATTATAATCTTGCGTAGTGACACAAACGAACGTCAACTCTCTCATACACTCAATACTCACTCATGATATTGTCGTCGACTATAGTGTTAGTTTATTGATAGCTCTTGTTATCTATCACTATCGAATAATTTAGAGAGATCAGTATAATGCATCACTTTCTTGTATAACAGACCTGTAAATAGTAAAAAATATTACTACTAAGGCAGTCATAATTATAATCTTGCGTAGTGACACAAACGAACGTCAACTCTCTCATACACTCAATACTCACTCATGATATTGTCGTCGACTATAGTGTTAGTTTATTGATAGCTCTTGTTATCTATCACTATCGAATAATTTAGAGATCAGTATAATGCATCTGTAATAAACAAACGGCATTTATTAATATTTCTTAGTAATATGTTGTGAAATATATGGATAATTGATAGAATAATAGAATTAATGATTGCTATTATTAAATAATTAAAGTCTAATTTGCAATTGTTTATGATTAAGTAGATACGAACCGAAATATTTAATTTGCTATTGATTTAATTGAAATTTAGATATTTTAATTACTAGCTCGGTTTAATTTAAAAATCATTTTACCTACGGAAAATCGTCCACTTTTGCGCTTAGACACCACATATGAGCTATCATGTCTTTTCCCCTATAGGTCTGTGAACCCATACTTCGCACAAAGTATCTATAGTGAAACATTTTTCATCTGAAAATATTGTTGACTGCCAATCCGAATAGTTTAAATTTTGATATTGGTAAGCAAAACACAAACTATTATCATATTTTGCAGCACTTCTCCTTGGAAGTCCAAATTCACGCAACATAAAATTATAATGTAATCATTCTTCATTGTGCATATTCATATATATATTTAATATTTTACTTACCAACTCCTGACAGTTTGAACAGATATAGCTAGAGCCATTTCTTTTCTTATAACTTTAGCTGATAAAAACGGATTTGTTTCACTCATGGAGCATAATTGCTGATCTTCAATGTACACCGTCCACGTGTACATCTAGTAATTGAGGACTTTTTCGGAGAGACAGTTCCTTTTTCGGAGTTTATTTTTACAAATATTTATTAGGCCCTACTGTTCGGCAACTTATATCAAAAATATTTACTATATCTTTTATTCTCATTCCGTTTCGTCTATGCCAGGGGTGGGCAATTGTTTTCTGCTGCAGGCCGGATAAACAATCTTCAGGATGAAGCGGGCCCGTATAAAAATTGAAAAGTACCTAAGAGCGAATTTAACCTTACGGCACTGTAATTATTAATTAATGTAATGAAGTTATTAATGATATTAGATAATCATTAATAATTAATAAAAATTACTTTGACTTAAAATGACTACTCACATTCAACACAGGACTCACATTCACAAGGGACAAGAATAATGGTTGCGACAATTTATCTGCACACATTCTTGTCAATCTCGCTAATATGTGTAGCCACTTTTGTGATACACAAAGAATATATTCGTGTATCAATATTATTTTAAAAATATACTTTTCTTGTGTGTATGCAAAGAGTTCAAAAGCATCATTAGAAACATCAGAAAATACAGTAATTCGTCCTACGAAATTATAAATTCAGACAATTTTCTTTAAAAATATAAGCATTTTCTCAAACTGATTGATTGCTAATGTTAATATAAAACGACACTATAACATGTTTCTGTATTTACAGTTAGTTTATTTGAACTCACTTATTATGTTACAACTTTACTTGGCTTGGATCTAACAGAGAAAAGAAGCGATTCGAGTCACATGGCTCCCTTATATACTTTCCATAGATGGCGCTTCACGTATATCCCTAGTTTTGCATTTATTCCCCAAAAATCCCTATAATATAAATGTACCTGTTCTAACACGCCTCCTTACATTTATATTACAATTAACTTGCAGTATCAATATTCAAACGGATACATTTAGCATTTCCCGAAACTTGACAAACTTGTCTTTGCTCAATGATTTCGTAAAAATGTTCGCTACAATTATTTTCTGAGTTTACAAATATCTATAATTTCGTTTATAAAACATTCGTTCACAAACTGGTAGCCTACTTCAATATATTTGGAATTTTTCGAAAAGTTACCATACTTAGCAATATTGACAGCCCTCGTGTTATCTTCGTATATTTTGACAGGTTTAGCAGTCTTTACATTGAACAAGTTCAGTATATCTAAAACTAATTTAATCTCACTGACAGCTTCTGTTAATGCGACATATTCCGCAAAAGTAGAAGATTTTGTAATGCTTCCTTGTTTCCTTGATTTCCAAATAATCTAATTACATAGCCTGACGTTGACTTACGATCTACGCAATCACCTGCCCAATCTGCATCTAAAAAACAATCTAAGATTTCAGTCCTTTCATTCCATCCATAAGTCAATTTCAAACATTTCGTTAGATACAAATTTTCAGAATTCGCAAAGCATACTTAAAGTTGTGTCATTGTAACAGTTTTGAAATCTACTTAGGTAATTTACACTATAACTTATATCTGGTCGCATTCCTGAGCTAATGTACAAAAGTGCACCTCTCAAGTTCCTACATTTAACATTACTCACATTTTGCGCTGGTTCCAGTTTCATATTCACTTCCATTGGTATACTGTACAACTTCGAGTTTTCAATCTGATATTTCCTAGCTAGAGATTCAATATAATTTTCCTGATTGAGAGACAATATTTTTTTTACATAATCATAGTCAATATTAATCCAAAGATAATTTTTAATTTCGCCTAAGTCTTTCATTTGAAATTGCTGTGATAGTAATTTTTTGATTTCTTGTATTTTCTTTTTGCTTTTACAACAAATTAATAAATCATCAACAAACACGATTATATAGATCACGTAATCTCCAATTATCAGTACATAAAGGCAATAATCATATTTACTTCTTTTAAAACCTAAACTTCTCAAGAACTCATCCAAACATTCATACCACGTTCGAGGACTTTCTTTCAAACCATATAACGCCTTGAGTAACTTGCAAACTTTATCTGTTCCATTCTCGTATCCTGGAGGTTGCCTTACGTAAATTTCTGAGAGAACTAGACCATTGAGAAACACAGTTTCCATGTCCATTTGTTCAACAATGAGACCTTCTTGACAACAATATAACAAAATTTTTAATGTTTGCATTTTAGCTACTGGAGAGTAAATGTCATCGACTATTTCCTTTTGCTGAAAACCCCTTATTACTAATCTGGCTTTATATCTATTTTCTGATTTTCTTGTATAGACCCACTTAACATCAATAACAATTTTATTTTCTGGTTTGTTAACTAATTCCCAAGTTTTATTTTGTTCAAACATTCAATTTCATTATTCATTGCCTCTGTGAGGCCCGCGAGCCCGCGTAGCCTGCTAAGTCGTTAACAAGTGGTCTCCGACTGGCAGATAGCCTATGAGCGGCGTGTGAAACGAATAAGGACGTTACATTTATCATTCTCAATGTAAAACCAATCAGATAGTTCAATCTTAGAATAAATAATATGCACAATATGCTCTAACACACCTGACGATCCGGACTACCTGCTTCGTTCTGGGCCGAGGCAGTCAACACGGCGAATTATATACGCACCGTCTTCAGCAATTACACGTGTAACGATTGAAAATTGGTCAAGTTATGTCGAACATGTAAAAACCGTCAAAAAAAATTTTGGGAAATTGATATAGCTCAGATTTAAATGTAGAGGAATTGATATTGATCATTTCGACGAATTTTAGTTCTGACGAATCTAATTCAGATTCAGATTCAAATTGAGTATTTTCATAATAATTTGTTTTCTTAAACAATTTTAATAAAATAATTTATAATACATGTTATGTTGTGAAATTATTATAGACCAGTAATGAAAACGCTAAACGGGGAACACTATATTTATTATAAGCCTAAACATTTTTATATACCTACATTAATATACTTATATGGGGGCCGGCTTATTTCAGTTTGCCTGGACCGGTAAAATTTGGATGGAAACAGGATTTGAACCGGAAATGATGGTAAGCGAAAAAAAACATACTGATGTAAGCAATAAAAATAGTCAATTAGTAGTGAAGTTAAAAAATTATGATCGTCATAGATGGTTTCACTTTATGTTTGGTCAAGATGTTTGGTCTACTAAAATGATGGTCGTGATCGCATTATGCGGTGGTCGTCTTATGGAGGGTCAAATAGCATTACTTCTATGGGAAAAAATTTGGTTCCCATAAATCGTGGTCGTTATGTCAGGTGGTCTTCTTGCACAGGTGGTTGTGAACTCAGTTTTCACTGTATATATATATACACAGTGTGTGTGTGCATGTGCATACATACATAAATTGAATGCATTTAAATTTGATTTTGTTAAAATTCAGTTTATGTAAACGTTTCCAGATTTATTCATTTAATTTTGGATAAATTGTTTTTATCTTGCTGAATATGAAAAATATTTCAAGAATTTCTTATTAAAAAAAGGTTAAAACTAATGTACATTGCAGGTAGATGAGCTTGACATATTGTTAGTGATCAAGATTAAACTTAATTCCAATTAATTCAATAATTTTATTATAATTTAATTTCAGGTGGTCTTCTTGCACAGGTGGTTGTGAACTCAGTTTTCACTGTATATATATATATATATATACACAGTGTGTGTGCATGTGCATACATACATAAATTGAATGCATTTAAATTTGATTTTGTTAAAATTCAGTTTATGTAAACGTTTCCAGATTTATTCATTTAATTTTGGATAAATTTTTTTTTATCTTGCTGAATATGAAAAATATTTCAAGAATCTTAAATTATATTATTACAATATTGTTTTTTATAGTATTAATTTTATAATATAAATGAGAAAAAATTATATTAAAATTAAATAAAACTAATTTAGAATTAATGAGAAAACAATATAGAATATTTTTTTAACTAAAATCATCTTTCCTATTTTAGACGGACATATGTTGGTGCAATGCCTGGTAAAATAATACAGTGTTTAAAAAAAACTAAAACAGAAAATCCTCTTGTTCTCATAGATGAGGTAAGAAGAATAAAAATATATTAAAATTATGAATTACTTACTGTATTTACTCAAGTATAAGCCAAAAAAATTTTATAGAGAAAATTTTATAAAAGGGTCAATTTATATATGAACCATTTAAAAATTGGAAACATTTGTCTGAGGTTATAATATTCACTGCCTCAATCACAGCATATTATGGCAATTATTGTCATCATTACACCTTCTTGCCAGCTTTGAAAACTACCATATTTATATCTAATAAAGATCATTATTAAAAATAAAGGATATGTATTGTTCATTATAATAATAATAATAATAATAATAATAATATTTTAAGAAAAGGATAGGGACAGATATTCTTACATGGAGGAAGAGTTGGAATCTTAGAGTTGTTCCAACCCTTACATAAGATTTAAAAAATTTTTAAATATAATTTGTGCCTTAGAACTATTTATATAATAACTGGGTGTGCTTATCATGCCTCGAGGAAGGATTAGGATCTTGTGAGGGGGATGATTAATCAACCTAATATTAGATGGGGGTTATAAGTGTTTTTAAGCCCTTTAAGTCGGCGGAACCAGATGGCATTTTGCCAGTGTTCTTGCAACAGTGCATTGATGTCTTGGTTTCCCCTCTTTGCCATGTCTTTCAGGCCTGTGTGGCCTTTGGCTATGTTCCATGGTCCTGGAGGCAGGTGAGGGTATCTTTTATACCTAAACCCGGGCGCAATTCTTACACCGAGGCTAAGTCCTGTCGACCGATCAGTCTGATGTCCTTTTTATTGAAGACATTGGAGAGGTTGGTGGATAGGTTTATTAGGGATGGGGCCTTGGTCAGGATCCCCATTTGTCGCAGCCAATTTGCCTATCAATCTGGCAAATTGACTGAGCATGCCCTTCATGAGGTTATTTTGCTCATTGAGAGGGCTATTGGGTACAAGGAGATTGCCCTTAGTGCATTCCTTGATATTCAAGGGGCTTTTGACTCCTTTTGAGCAAATTAGCCTTGCTGTTACCAGACATGGAGTCAGTCCAACGATTATTCGTTGGATTTGCTCCATGCTGAGGCATAGAGTTGTTTTTATACTATACTGCTTCCTTCAAAGTCTGCTTAATATTCTAATAAGTAAAGTTCAATACCATTAAAGCACCACATAGCAGCTTAAAATAAACCCTCATTTATTTACTGTGAACTGAAAATTGAAAGTGAGAAATCAATTTTCTCACTTTCAATTTTCAGGTCACTTAATAAATAAATGAGGGTTTATTTTAAGCTGCTATGTGGTGCTTTAATGGTATTGAACTTTACTTATTAGAGTTGTTTTTAGCAGACTCTATGAGAAGGAAGTCATGATTCTCACTGACAGGGGTTGTCCACAGGGAGGATGTTGTCTCCCCTTCTTTTGGAGCCTTGTGGTGAATGAGCTATTGGCTTTATTTAATGGGAAGGGTTTCTTCACTGCTGATGACATAAGCTGACGACATATTCATCATTGTAGTGGGGAAATTTCCTAGGACTGTTTCTGAGGTTTTTCAGACAGCTCTTAATGGGGAAGTTTCCTAGGACTGTTTCTGAAGTCTTTCAGACAGCTCTTAATCCAATTTCTCAGCTGGTGTAGTAGGGTGGGATTGTCTGTTAATCCAACCAAGACTGTTATTGTGCCTTTTACTCGAAGAAGACAGTTGGTAGGGCTAACTGAGCCGACCTTCTTCGGTAAAAGGTTGAAGTTTTTGACCCAGGTCAAATACCCTGGCGTTTTGCTTGACAAAGGGTTTGACCTGGAAGCCATATGTTGAGTTTGTTGTGGGGAAAGCCTGTAGGGCTCTTTAGGCTTGCAGGGGTATTTTAGGTAAGACTTGGGGTTGTTGTGGGGAAAGCCTGTAGGGCTCTTTAGGCTTGCAGGGGTATTTTAGGTAAGACTTGGGTTTTTAGGCCAGGGTTGTTTTGGATTTACACCATGGTTGTGAGACCAATTCTTACATATGCAGCTATTGTATGGTGGCATAGGGGCTTGGAAGGATACAAAGGCTGGCTTGTTTGGGCATTACTGGGGCTATGAAGACTGCTCCTACTGCTACTGTTATTTGTGATGATTTTAATAAATTATGTTTATAAATTTGAGGTAGGTCTAATTTTTCAATTTTTATAATGAAAAATTTGATATCATAATGTACATTTAAATATGTGTAGATTGCTTTAACTTTTTAAGGTCAGTTGACATGTATAAGTTACAGTAAAAGTGATTAATTGGTGATTATGCATAATTGCTTTTTATTATGCTTAATTACCAATCATCATGGTGAGTTTGATAAATTTTACGCAAATCTTCAATCCACAACATCCTCAACAATATGCACTACATTTCTGAATTTTATTTATCATCTTTTAATACAGTATTAAAAACCCTGAATGTTAAAAATTATAAATTTATAAATGTCATATACTTTCATATATTTAAATTGCAGGAAAGTAGATAAATAAAATGTTACTTAATTTAAATGGTGGTGTCAATAAACTGCTTACAACTTATATTGAGGGAATAGTAAGTGTAAATTGACATAAAAATATGCTTACATAATATTTGAATGCCCCATTATAAAACTATATTATATATCCTGAAATTTTGGATTAATTTCCAAAACTTTTTGCAATATTTGTGATGATGCCTATATCCTGAAATTTTGGATTAATTTCCAAAACTTTTTGCAATATTTGTGATGATTTTAATAAATTATGTTTATAAATTTGAGGTAGGTCTAATTTTTCAATTTTTATAATGAAAAATTTGATATCATAATGTACATTTAAATATGTGTAGATTGCTTTAACTTTTTAAGGTCAGTTGACATGTATAAGTTACAGTAAAAGTGATTAATTGGTGATTATGCATAATTGCTTTTTATTATGCTTAATTACCAATCATCATGGTGAGTTTGATAAATTTTACTATTTTCTCACTTTTATTGGCACTTATATATAATTCCCAAATGAATTTGGTAAGTTTGATAAATATTATTGAATATATTATTTTTAAAGTGATTTTTGCATAATTTCCAAAATGTAGTTCATAAATTTGCTAAATATAAAATTTCACATCTTTTGTTGTTTCAATTAAAAATTTAATCATAAAGTTACTCTTATTTCAGTTTTACAATAGCCTCTTGGCACTCATTCATCTTTAATTTTGATTATATCTAGATGTTTTAGTACATTTTCAATGTTATCATCCACACCTTCCTCTCCAAATCCATCTCTCTTTTTAAAGAGAGACTTTTTACAGTCTTTTTGAGGATATGAGTCTGGATGTACATTTCAATATTTAGGGGCAAATTTATAGTTCTGATATTATTTTTGTGGTAAATTATTGCAATATCATCCCAAATCATCACATAGAGAATTATTTTTACTTGGCACTTATACATAATGCTCAGTTCATTTGCCATTAATTCATATTTCCTTACTTTTTTTATTTTCAACTATTGTTAACAAATCTTGATTTGTGATTCCAATCTCAATAAACCTTATAATCTTTCTTTTGTCATACACAAAAATATCAGGCTTCTGATGTTCAAGTTTTATAAACATCTCTATCTGGATGTCAAATCTGATTTCCACACCATCTGTGATTATTTCTTGAACAGAATGAGATTTTATTTTCGTTGACCACTTAAAGCCAAACTTACATAAATGAAGATAAATGCAGTGAACTATTTCATTATTCAATGAAAATGCATTATTTATCAAATTTACCATCCTAGACAGGCAATTATGCATATTGTCTAGTAAATTTGATTGATTAAGTACGATTTATTATTTTATATTAATGCTTCGCAGTGTAAGTGGCGTCTGAGGGACTCTATGCCATCTATTGCACTTTGAAAATTTTCAAGGTCATGCAAAAATTCTCAAAAATTCAATACTTCTAACTTTTTCATTCCTTTCTATGCCATCTATTGCACTTTGAAAATTTTCAAGGTCATGCAAAAATTCTCAAAAATTCTCAAAAATTCAATACTTCTAAGTTTTTCATTCCTTTATTTTCATTGACTTTTTAGTTTCTCTGTAAAAATCAGTGGAGTCCTACAGAAACTAATTATCTTTTTAAATTTAGCGCATATTCAAATGTGACGACATCGCTGTTACTATTTATAGTTGTGGGCATTGGCCACAAACAAGTAGCGGCATTAATCTCGCTGCTGCTGTTTTCATTTTAAAAGTTATTTCTCAATATAAGTAAAAATAAAGGAATCAGGCCCTGTCAATACGTTATTGACAGTGGAGTTGTAGCAGGTCATCGGCCTGTCAAGTACATATTGACAGTGGAGTGCAAAGGGTTGATATAAAATGACTTGTTCTTTTTTCATTTGAATAATTTTTATGTTTAATTTTGCTAGACTTTTTTTATAAAAGTTTGAAAATTTAAAAAAAAATTTTCAAACTTTTATAAAAAAAGTCTAGCAAAATTAGAAAAGACCCTTCATACGAATATAACTATAATGCTCCCTGAATTTCGCTAATTAGATCAGATCATTTCCGAAATCAATATAACCAATGACACAACCCTCGGAATAAAGTAGGCTGGACAGAAATCTCCAGGAAACCAGTGACGGTAATACAGCCTCAAGCATGCCACGCCCATTTAATCGGCTAACATACTTCAAATATACTGTATGCAATAGAAAATATATGATCAAAGAGTTGCATTACATGTAAGTGTCTCAAAAGATAAATTAAAAATATGAAGATAACTTCTTATTAAAAGTTATTTTCATTGAATATTTTGAACAATTAATTTCTACAGCGCCGTCACGCACCGCGACGCGTCAATATAGTGACTTTTAGGTTTTGCGGACAAATTTCTTTAAGAATTTTACATATATATCACTAATATGCTAAATTTTAAATAAGATTACCATGAATGAATAAAAAAAAGAAAGAAAGAAGAAGAATCGTCTCAATAATTCAACAAATTATCTCTAAGATAGATGTATATCTGATTGCCAAAAATGATGTAAGCGTCTGGTTCCTACACTGATAGAAACACATAAAATGTGACATTTCACTTTGGAAATAGTCTTTTCTAATAGAAAAACATCAAAGATTGAGTTTATTTTATGTTATGAAAACCCAAAATAATTTTAAATAAGACATCTGCTAAATTTGCATATTATACATCAACATAAAAAAATTAATAAATTATAATTTATGAATTTTGGACCACAATTTTATGCTTGTTTCCATAAAAACGTTAATTTCTTCAAATCATTTAAAAATTCTTCTATATAGTTAAAAAGTTTGAGATAAAGAGATTTAAAGTTAGCTTTTTGTTTGTTTACACAAAAAGGTAATAAAACTTTGAACTTTGTTTAGTTGACACGCCCACTCTATCCACCCTACCAGGAAATGACATTTTATACCTCATTATCTAGACCACACCATCTACTGTCAGAAAAACAATAACATTGTAGAGATTGATCAACAGCAAAATATTTATGATGATTTTGAAATATGATACTTTGTTTACATAATAAAAATGGATCGGATTACATTAAATTCAATAAAAAATCAACAAATAAAGATAATTGTATCGGAATTGTTTTATTTGATAGAAAACAGATATAGGAATGGAATAAAATCAATATTTTTGGAGGAATGAAAAAAAAATGTTTTTAATGACGCAATTGATTACCTGGAGTCTCTACAAAACCAATTACATTGTGACGTATCACAGCTTCATTTAACCTGCACCGGGTTAAAAAAATAGATTTATTATATACTACTACAAACTGGCAAATATGCATAATCACCAGTAAATGTGATTAATTCCCAATATATGAAATAAATTTATCACATTTACAGTAGATAATTTGAATGGATTCTATTAGTAATTATTTGGATTGTAATTAGTAATTATTTTAATGGATTATTCTTTATCCAATCTTATTGATTCTGCATTCTGTTCTATTATATTATATTAATCTTATTTCAGTTTTGGGATATAATAATTCTATTTTTGGAAATTTTAAGCAAAAAGTGAAATTTTCATATGATGAGTTCTAAAATTTGTAAAACTGAAAAAATATTGTTGATAATACAAAAATAATAGTTAATTCTGTTAAAATAAACAATATTATTTAATTTGTTCATTTATTGTTTTATTTTTGCTTATAATTAAGTAAAATACAAGAAAATTTGAACGTAAACATCTCAAATTATTTAAAGGGGCATGACACTTTTATTGTTTTATAGCAGCCAGTCATTTCCTGGGGAATTGTGGTCAAGCCTATTTTACTGTGCTGCATGTGGTATTGGGTGTAGTATCAACAAAGCATCTACTGGTCAATTAGAACAAAGTAAAGAATATTATAGCAGTTTATGTATGAGAAGGGATGATTTTCACATAATTTGGGTTTTTGATATAAATTCGAAAATTTATAAAAAAATTAAAATAAAAATTATTGACATGAAGGAAAGACTTACCAATAAATATATTTATTAATAACAATGACAATATTTCAATAAATTTATGTTACTTTTGAACTAATTATAAGACATTCACATAGAACTGAATTTTTTTCATACCTACTGTGAGACTTGAAAAAACGTCCAGGTCATTTTGGAATAGAGCATCTAGGAGCTTTAATGAGTATTATATGTTATGACAGCGGGGTCGCCCATATGTACATTAGGGTGATGAGGGTAAATAAATAAATTACTTCATTAATGAAAATTTGCATAATGCCTTATTTTTTATTGATAATTTTCTGAAATATGGTTCGATTTTCTTCTTTTGTAGCTTGTTTGATTCAGAGGATTTGTTGCCATCCAAAAATAACAAATATTTTATTTGATGGCTAAGATTTCATACAAAAAAAATCACGTTTTCTTCGATCTCATATAATGAACAAAAAGTTTCAAAGAAATAAAATTCAAAAAAATGTTCAAATGAATAGAATGAGAATGAAAAATGTAATAAATTATAAAAATTTCAAAAGATTTCAATAAAAATTAAATGAGATTTCACAACTTGAATTTTTTGCATATTAATTAGGCTTAATTTCTCATATCTTTTGGATATCAAAAGGTTAATTTCAGTTCCAAAATAATGATAAGAGGTGCATCAATACAAGTTTAATTATTTTAACTCATCATTTTTGACAGACATATTTACTAATATGTATATGTATATATATATATATATATATACACATACATATGAAGTGTATATAAATTGGTGTCAAATATTTTCAGAACATGTTTCTCTTGATAGAACAATGAAAAATTTTTTATAAACATGTGTCTGGAAAAGTTTACTGAGAAATGAATAGTTTTATAATTTTGAAAATGATTGTAGAAGAACTTACATAAAAGTCAATAAACAAACCTGCATTGCATGTAGATGTCTATGCTTAAAGATTTGTTTGACTATCCATAAAAATTTCAATTATATTAACTTATATGTAATGTGGGCTTTCTATTGATCAAGTTGCAGATGTTGGCTATATGGAGAATGTGAAAAATTCTACATGAACTAGGTTATTTGTGGCTGTAATTTTAATTCTTGTTATCTCTGTTGGCTCTTCTCAGATGTGCCATTTAAAATTTTCCCCACAAATTTGGATCCCAGTCTGTCTATATGCATGGGTGCAAGGGTAGCCTATGAACATTGAACATTTTCAGAAGTATAAAATCCCCTTATTTACTCAATAAGAAGCTACTTTCAGATACATATTTATATAAACTTTCTTATTTTATCAGCAAAAATTGCTAAAAAAAATTTAATTCAACCATTTATGATAGTTGAATTTTGAATAAAAGGTAGAAAAAGTTTTTATATAAATTAATGATGTCATAAAAATATTTGAATATTTTTGATACCAAATTGCAATTTAACTAGGAAGTGTGTATATATGTATATATACACTTCCCAGATCAGTTCACTTTCATATCTTATATGCACCTTTTCCCTTTCATACAAAAATTCTTTTCATCTTCTCAGCTTTTATTCTCATCTATTTTTTTCTCACATGCCTTATTCAACCTTGCAACAAGCATCTTCAGACCTATTTCATCCTCAGAAAGAACAATGTCATTGGCATATAACAGATCACTCTCTCTCATTATCCATCTTCACATATACCTCAATTACAGCAATTTTCTTCACACAAACTGATGTCCATATTAAGCAACTCAGAACTTCACACATACTTATCACTCTTTCTTCAATTGCAAACCATTCTGACATGCCTTTATTCACTCTTATATTATCACAACTATTAGTATGAATCATTCTTACCACTACAATTAAGATTTCATTTATTCTGTGCCTCCTCAGCACTTTCTACAAATTACTCTAAGAGTAATCTGCAGAAAGTGTTTCTTAGTAATATGCTTTCTTGAGATCCACAAATGCATAAAATACACTCTTCACACAGATATTATATCTCTGTGAGGAAGGTGTTCTTCACACAATATGTTGTATTATTGTGGAGAAATACTCACTCACCACAGTCATGTATCATCATCTACTCCTGGTCATACTGCTCACACCATACACAATCTCCCTCTTCATTGTCTCAAGCTTAATCTTGCCAAATATCTTCCCATTCATATTAAGCATATTTATATACCTGCATTTTCCTCTCAAACTTTTCTTAATCACTTTGAATCACAACAATTATCCATCTATTTAAAATGAGTCATACTCATTTTAAATACATGGATAATTGTTGCAACATCTCAGCCATGTATTATTCAGCTATGTATTATTCATAACTCTTACCACACTTCAGTGTATCAATTGTATTCACATTGATTCTTCTACACTAATTGCTCTCTTGCTCACATTTATCCATTGCATACATCCTATACTCATATTATTCTCATTCTTCTGTCAGATAGGCACAAAATTTCATGAAAATATTCTTGCCATCTATCACTCTTTCAAGATTCAAATCACACATTCCCATCTTGTTCTCTTCTCAGGTTTCTCACATAGTTCCAATATTATTCCTTTCAAAATCACTTTGCAGTTTTCTGCTTACACTTCCATTTAATATTTCTAGATCTGTTTTTCTTTTCTTTACCACAACATAAGTAACCTTTTTATTCCATCAGTCACTTTTCTTTCCTACCTATTCCAATTTCATCAACTAAATTTTTCATAATATTTATTATATATTCTTTAAAATGTGTCCAGATATCCTTTGCATTAATATACTTTCATCCATTGGAACATCCTTTCAAGTTTCTCCCTTCATATGCACATTTCTTTTCATTTATATTCCCTTCATATTGCACTTTCATTTTTCTTGCATTCCTCCATCCACTTAGCAGATTCGTTTTTGAAGTCATCAAATGATCTGAGCTGATCTTTGCATCTGTCATCAATCTGATCACAGCTTTTCCCTCAATCTCTAATCACATACAACCAAGTCATTCATACTCTATTGTCCATTACATCTCTTTCAGATATATTGACAATTAACCTTGTGCTCAAAGAAAGTGTTTGAGAAACACTTTCACTCTTTCATTACCTTATCATTTATTTTAGTATTAGCATACTTCCCAAACAAAAAACTATCCCTTCTACACTATCTTCATACTCTTCTATTCAAATCACCTGTTGCAATCCCTCCCTTATTGTCATGATATTTATTCAGAACATCATTCAATTCAATCAGAACTTATCTTTCTCACTCTTATTTATGCCATCTAAAGGAGCACTTGCAGCAGTTAGAAATATCTTCTGTATCTACTTCATCTTCACCTTCATTATTCTATCATTAACATACTTGTATTTTGAAATATATTTTTTTTCATTCTCCTATTCCTCATTACACATATACCATTTCTCTTTTCCTCACTATCTCCATCCAGACCAAGGAAACCTATAATAAGAGGAAGGGAAACTCGACGTTTTTGGCGTAACCAGGCGTATATAGCGCCCCCAAATGGTTGCCAATGACTGAAGCAGACAAGAAACACTTTCACTCTTTCATTACCTTATCATTTATTTTAGTATTAGCATACTTCCCAATCAATCCTTCTACACTATCTTCATACTCTTCTATTCAAATCACCTGTTGCAATCCCTCCCTTATTGTCATGATATTTATTCAGAACATCATTCAATTCAATCAGAACTTATCTTTCTCACTCTTATTTATGCCATCTAAAGGAGCACTTGCAGCAGTTAGAAATATCTTCTGTATCTACTTCATCTTCACCTTCATTATTCTATCATTAACATACTTGTATTTTGAAATATATTTTTTTTCATTCTCCTATTCCTCATTACACATATACCATTTCTCTTTTCCTCACTATCTCCATCCAGACCAAGGAAACCTATAATAAGAGGAAGGGAAACTCGACGTTTTCGGCGTAACCAGGCGTATATAGCGCCCCCAAATGGTTGCCAATGACTGGAGCAGACAACAATATTTGATCGCTAGCTCAGCCTTCTCGTTTTTTAAGCTAGAAATGAATAATATACCGTACTTATTAAATTTTTGAGACAGTGTAGTCCTAGTTGATACAAATAAGCTTAGTTTGAGGTTCAATTTACGGCGTTGCTTGCAATTTGCGACCCAAAGTGTCTTATAGCACTTTAATCGCCTGAATTTCGTCTACAACGTAGTGTAGTTTTTTGAAGGAGATAATTTACACCCTGTATGTATGTATGTATGTATGTTGTATGTATGGATGTATGTATGTGTATGTATGTATGTATGTATGTATGTATGTATGTATGTATGTATGTACCATCAAATGAGCTGATTATGCAAATGAGCACAATTGCAGATCCTATCTCATAAACCATAGGAGGGGAAAAATTTCCAATTACAGACTTGTTCAGAATTCAATTCTGAACACAATAAAAAAAATGTATGTGTAATTTTATGTTATAATTTTAAATATACCAGTATTTAAATGTAATTGCTTGTATACTATACTAAACATTTTAATTTTAAATCTCAAATCGAATTGTTAAAATATATATATTTAAAAAAATACAGTTGATTACTAAGGAACTTATGTTCTTATGTTCCAAAACTTGTTATTTTGTGAGCTGAAGATGACTTATTAAAGTTGAAAGCGCTACTGTGAATTTGTGTTCATTTTCCACTTTAAATTAGTGCTAGTATTTTAACTTATAATACAGTGGATTCTGCTTAATTGGAGCAGCCGCGTAATTGGGCCAAATCTCAAAGAACGGAAATCAAACTAATAAACAATTTAAATGCTTAATTGGGACAGTAGCAGAAAAAAAATCAATTTTTGATATATTTTAGGGATTTTTCGAAAGTATGGCAATACTATATGCACTAATACTTCCAATTTTTGATATATTTTAGGGATTTTTCGAAAGTATGGCAACATTACATTTTGATATATTTTAGGATTTTTCGAAAGTATGGCAACACTACGTACACTAATACTTGTTGTGCTTTTCAATTTTTGATATATTTTAGAGATTTTTCGAAAATATGGCAACATAATTTTCAATTTTTGGTATATTTTAGGGATTTTTCGAAAGTATGGCAACACTGCATACACTAATACTTGTTGTGTGCTTTCTTAAAAAATCCTTATATAAAAATTATAACAATATTTTATTGACTTGTTGTGTGCTTTCTTAAAAAAATTCTTATATAAAAATTATAACAACATTTTATTGTACTTTCTTAAAAAATCCTGATATAAAAATTATAACAACATTTTATTGTATCCGGTAATTTCAGGTTAAATCTTTCTACAAGACAATACAGACTAACACAATGGAGTGTTTGGTTAAACTTTCTACAAGACAATACAGACTAACACAATGGAGCAGGTAATTTCTTCACATCCTATTACATACACATCGTTGACACACTGTCAATGCATTAATATAAACATCCATTCTTTATTAAAATTATAAGTAAATATCATCATTAATAAATAATACATAACAGTACTGTAATCGGCAACACTAGTGTGATGAAAATCAGTTATCTATCATCGTGAGTCTGGCAATTATGCATCTATTTAAGAGTCTACCATTACTGTACCTAACAATATTCATTTCATTTATAGTGTTATTTAAAATTTTTAAATCTTGGCCAAGATGTCAAGAAAGGATTTTACACTTTCGAATAAAATTGCTTTGCTTTTTAAATCTTTGCCAAGATGCCAAGAAAGGATTTTACACTTTCAAGAAAAACTAATCTTTGCCAAGATGCCAAGAAATGATTTTACACTTTCAAATAAAATTTCATTGCTGATATCTAGCGATATTCATTTACAGTGTTGATTTTATTTAAAATTTTTAAATATTTGCCAAGATGTCAAGAAAAGGAGTTACACTTTCAAGTAAAATTGCTTTGCTGGATAAAATTAAAAGCCAGCCATTAATATTGCCATTGTAGACTTGCTGAAATAAAACCAAAATCTACCATAGCACATCTGCCATGGTAGATTCGCTGAAATAAACCAAAATCTACCATAGATGCGTCTTAAAAAGAAAATCAACTGCGTAAGGAGTGGGCATTACAGAAAGAAATTAAAAGAAAATCAACTGCATAAGGAGTGGGCATTACAGAAAGAAATTCCTAAGAAAATCAACTGCGTGAGGAGTAGGCATTACAGAAAAAATTCCAGAAACATCCAAAAGAAAGCATGATGGAAAGGATCCAGAAGTCGAAGGAACATTAGATCGATGGTTTTCTATAGTTAGCAGGTGAGGCATGAATATCAGTGGCCCACTGTTGAAGAAGAAGTTAGAAGAGATCGGTAAAAAGCTAATAATTAGGTATCTATTTTAATAGAGCATTAAAATAAGTACTTAATTATTATTTTTTTCCTATTATTTATTTACCTATGAATTACATATTTTATTTTAGAATTTATTATTACTTCATTTAATTGGGGCAGCCACTTAATTGGGCCAAAATAGTTTATTCCAAACATGTCCCAATTAAGCGGATCCACTGTATATAAATTATTAACGACCATTTATGTAACAATAGAATTCATTAATATAGATCTATATTATAATCAGAATTTATTGGATTATGCTCTGAAAAATATATGTTAATACCTGAACTCCAAGTAAAACTAATGAAACATAAATTTTTAGATTTAATTTTTGAATGATCTTTTTGACTTGAAGATAAATTTGACTATTCTATTAACAATGCCTTTGAGGGAAATAAGTTTCATATAATTGACAGGAGGGGAGACCAAAGCTGACCAGATCTCTTAACAAACAGAGCCATAAACATCAGAATTTACAGTTTTTGTCATCAATCCCAATAAAAAAAACATCAAATGGAATTAATAGTGTCTGAGGACCAATTCCTCAACTTTATGGGAACCTCTTCCTCAACTTTACAGGATTGGTGGAATCATCAAAGGGCAGGGACAGAAGACACTTCTGAAAACTTGGAGATAATCCCATGCATTACACTTGGACTATGCTATAAACAAATTATAATCTAAGTTTATAATTAAGCCATATGCATATGAGCAAGTTAAAAAAGAACAATTAATTAATTGATAATATGGATATAAAATGTCACACTTTAAATATTAATAATAATTTAATGTGATTTGTTCAAAATAATATAAAAATTGAATTAGTATAATTAATAATGTAAATATAAAATGTTTTGTTTTAGTAATAATGGCTCATGAAATTTGAAATAAATTTTGTTAGACATAACATATTCATATAATATAAATTTTAACATTTAAGTTCATTTTAGAACCATTTTTGTAAAAACTAATAACAATGTTCAATTAATATTTCAAATTGTTCTGTATGTTTTTGTAAAGCACTGAAGATGGAAAATAGCTGAAAGTACTTTGCAAAGTAATCATAAAAGTATTTATTAAGTTTACTGCTATAAAGTGATTGGTTTGAAGTAGGTAATTGTGTAGGTTATGATCATATATTTTAATTTAATAATTTAATAAATGTTTAATTATTTTTACTGTTTGAAATACACAGATGTGGAATAATGTGTTTGTGTTGGAAATACACAAATACATTATCCATGAATCCTTATTAAAATTTTTGGCCATTATTCCAAAATCTGTATTTGGTGTTAATGCAATAAATTATAATACCTGGTATCAGAAATTCTGACTTAACTGTCTCTTCTTGGAAGTTAAATTGCATAAAAAGCCAACTGTTTTGGTCTCACATAGTGATTAGGACATCAGGACATTAGTCTGAAGGACCCTGGTTCAATCCTGGGCCAAGGCATTTAATAATTCTTCCATTTCAATTCTGGTCCACCACTATAAAGTTCTTCAACTCTAAATGTTTTTTCATTTTCTAGATACAAAATATTTATATTAGTCATTATAACCTTCTTCTTCCTATAGCAGAATTTCCCTCTTCACTATCCCTGCAGTATATCCAATTCCTTTCTTTCCTCCTATTGCTATCTGATTTTCTGCCATAAGTTTTTACAATATGCTTATTTTGCTAAAAATCACTCCCTCTGCTATCTTCTTTACCATTCACTTTCTTTTCCAATTCTTTAGTGTGCACCTCCACCTTCACCTATACCAAGTTCACATATAACTACATTCCTTATTCACTTGAAAATGATCTCTATGTGTTGAGTCTGAATGTGCTTCTGTTATTTCTATTTATATATGTAATTTTTTGTATTTTATGCAGGATTAAAGTCGAATTTTGTTTTGTATCATCATTTTAACTTGAATTCAAACACTATGAGTACCTCCAAGCCAATATAAAGAGATCATGTTGCAACTTCTTTGACTTATGGTAAAGGCAGTATCCATCATATTTTTTATTTTATATATACTTATTTCTTCTCTGTTCTATTATTCAAAAATATGCAGATGTGTGTGAATGTTCATATTAAAATATGAACATTCACACACATCTGCATATTTTGTGTATTTAAAAATACACAAAAAATGTTATCTCATATACTTGTTTATGAACTGAAAGATTTTTTCTGAAAATAAAATTTTGAAGGGGGTTTGGCTTATACATGAGGTAATCAAAAATTGAAAAATTTTCATAAGATCATAAGATAAGTTAGCTCAGTTGCATTATACGCCATATTTATTACTAACAAAGATTATCATCTTAATGATTCTTTCATTTTTTTGTTAAGAATATGTGAATATGAAGACTGCACACAAAATTAATATGTTTTGATATTTAAATATAGAATAATTCTCAGATATGATCAAAAATATATAAATTGGTCACATTGTATCCTTTTTGCACTAGTAGCATATCTTATGGAAACAGCAAGATCAGCCCTATTTATTCCTGAAATATTATCTATTTCTTCTTGATTCTGTTATTAAAAGTACATGGATGCATGAATGTTCATATTTAAATATATTTAAAACTATTAATTTATCATGCACTTCATATATGAGATTGGAAATGTGTAGACCAATCATTTTTAACAAGTGAACATGGGAGTACCTGTATACAGATTCCCTTGCTTTATGAATGTTTGCTTTAGATCATTTTGCTTTTGTGAAAGACCTACATTTGTACCTGTTTTTCCTAATCAAATGATATTAGAAGATTTTCACTTTTATGAAAAGAGGCAAAATGCTAAAGTAGCATTCAGTGTTTGTTTTGCAGGGTGCTATTATAATAACAATGTGCACTCTGAGCAGCAATAGTAATACTGTCAACCTCCTTTCCCAGAAGTACACTCAGCATATAGCTGCCATAACTTTGAATTGTGTCTGTGAGCATCTGCACTTTATTCTTGATTTATTTTGTAAATCCATTCACAAGATATATCTCAAGTAGAACTGCTGGCTTGAATCAGCTCAATTTATGAAGCTTGAGTTTTTTGTAAATAAACAGATGTCTTGAACTTGAGCTTTTTTACAAATAAGCTCAAGCTCCATCCTTGAGCCTTTTTAAGTTAATTAAGTTATTTATTGACTTTTTTACTTAAAAACCAATGGGCGCAGCCATGTTTGATCACATGACTTCATCGCCATTACACTTGAGCAAGCTATCTGTATAATATGGATAACGAGGGAACTTTAAATTCCGCAAAAATAATAATATATGAATACTGTAAAGATTAAATAATTAAATATCAATTACAGATTGAACTACAACAATTTTACGTATTTATTAATTGATTTTAGAAAATATTCACATGCTAATAAGTAGCACTAAAAAATTATTATATTATTATTTGATTTTTTTAAATAATAATCAGTAGCACTAAAAAAATTACAGCATAGCTTGATTTTTTTAAATAAAAAATGAATAGATGAAAAATTGTTGGAAATTTTATCTTGATAGCTTTAATTATAAGGTTTTGTACTTTAATTTTTAACTTCATTAAAATATAATACAGTAGTTTTGAAAAATTTTATTGCAAAGTACAGGTTCATATGCCTGTTTCCTATACACTGTTGTTCTCAATTTGCTATTATTAAGTTAAGAAGGATAGAGACTTTCAAAGTCTTGGAGCCTACTTGCTTAATGTTTTACAGGTTTATGTTGGAAAATGTACCAGAAGCGCAAAAAAGAGCACCACTCTTAAGAGAAATAGCGCACACCATCTGTTACGGGTCGTATTTTAAATATAAAGAGAAAATATACGAACAAGAGAAAGGAGTTCCCATAGGCAGCCCCATAGCGGGTGCTCTAGCTGAGATTGTCCTCAGAAATGTAGAGAACCAAAAAATACAATACTTCCATCCTATGTTAAAGTGTTACTTGCGCTACGTGGATGATGTCTTTACAGTATGGACAGACGATGAACCACTAAAGAGATTTGAAGAGGCCCTTACATTAGATGAATATGGCTTAAAATTAAAAAGGGAACAGACTGACGAATGTAAGATACACTTCCTGGATATTGGTATAGAACTTGATAATAGCAAATTGAGAACAACAGTGTATAGGAAACAGGCATATGAACCTGTATTTATCCCTAGCTGGTCCCGA